>JANSMC010000012.1:0-284620 GCA_029299015.1 Ophiostoma montium
CAGGGCATATCACAGGGCATATCACAGGGCATATCACAGGGCATATCACAGGGCATATTACAGGTCATAATGCGCTGAAGGCTAGGGGTCGTAGTCCGCTGAAGACGATTTATGCCCGCTGTAGAGCGCTGAAGCGCGCCAGACCCGGGGGCTGAGGGGGTGCACCACCACCGCGGTGAGTCGCCCTCGCGCCCGGCCCCGCCAAATCGGGTGCGGAACTCGTGGACCCGCCGCGTCCCTGCGGCGCCAGGCGCGGCTCGTCGTGCGACGAGTGTGCAGGTACTACAAGATGAGAAGAAAAAAGGAGGCGCGGGCAGAGAGGCCAGGGACGGCGAGGGCGCCTGCAGGGGGCGGTGCGGCGCGGCTTGCCCGCTGGTGATGTTGATTGATTTGTGGGACTTTGACAAAATAGAAAAAGTGTCTGTTTGTATGCGGCTGATTAGTGGAAATACTCTATGGGGTAGAAACTATGCAGATCAATCTGGGGAAGTCCACTGGGGAAGGCGGACGCTAAAGACTCTCCCGTAATTTCACCAAAGGCCACCACACTATTGCCTGGATGTGCTATAGATGGTGCAGTTGTTTTCCTGTTTCATACTCATAGTGTATCTATGTGAATATTTTGATGAAAATCAGAACGCAAGGCTGCTAGTACTATAGCGTCTTTTGGACGACGATTTGCATACATACAAAAACAAATGTCAGCGCTAAAATGATACTAGACGGGGTGATTCTAGTTGCGGCCGCTATGGGTAGGACGCGAGAGATGTTGATGATGTCGTCCTAGATAGCGCTTGCGAGGGTAGGTCTTGCATTGAGGAACTTATTAGAAATAATAAACTAAACTACTGATACTGTCTAGGAAACCTAACAGCTATAGAACTAAACTACGGGCATTGTCCATGGGATACACGGACGTTAAATACTTTCCCGGGGCTACACCTCTTCACCACATCACCGCCCCAACACCCTAACACCACATCACCCCAACTACACTGCCCTTTGCTTTTAGATTTTCCGTATCACAATATACTATCCCAAAAGACTATTGCTTATTGTTTACACTTGATTTTTACTTTTATTTTTCTTGATTTCTTGATTTCTTTTTGTTTGCCTGTCGTTTGCTAACAGTGACTAGGAAACATGGGCCACCACGGCAGGAAGCGCCGGGCGCATCACAAGCCTGAATACACTAACATGCACGAAATCGTCGTCAAGCCCATAGACGAGCACAAAGACAAGCCCGAGGTCAAAGACGAGCACAAGAACGAAAAAGAGGCGACGCCCAACCTCTACGCGGTGCCGCTACTGCCTCAGGCCAAGAGATTGAAGACAAGCAACGACGACGAGAAGACGCCGGCGTCTGGCGCAAACAAGGTCAGGGTGACGCACGAATTGAAGATAAACAACGACGACGAGAAGACGCCGGCGTCTGGCGCAAACAAGGTCAGGGTGACGCACGAAACGCCTGCAGCCAAGGACAATGACCTCACGCCTGGACTGGGCGACGGGACCACGCTGGTCGCCAAGTTCCCAAAGGGCTGCAACATGATCTGGTCCAACGTTGGCCGGCATGTCTATTTGATGACCGATGTGAAGCCCAAGGAGGTTCTCACGCTAGACCAGGACACGTTTGCGCTGCGGTACGCCACCATCTGCCAGGCGAAGCGGCTTGAAGGCAGGCTAGTAAAATTCTCCAAAGGCGTAGAGGTTCGCCTGCACCACTACATGCCCAACGGGGCGCAGTGGTACTTGGCAGACAAGTCGGCACTGGTGGAGGGGGATGCAGCACTGATCTAGGAGATTAGCAAGGAGCACCCTGGCCAGAGATTCCTGTACGGGCGGGAGACCGTGGACGGCATCGTGGGCGAGAGACGTGTGATTTTCTTCCACACCAAGCAGACGTATTCCGAGTTTGAGGTGAAGACGGCGGACATCAAACGGGTCTTGTTCCGCGCAGTCAGCCCTATTTCGCCGTGCGTCATCTGCAACATGGGCCACGAGCTGTGGTCGTGCTGCAATTTTGAGCCGGTGTTGGGGGTTCCGAGAATGAAGGATGTTTTGACGGCGGATCGGGTGACGGGTGCCAGCACGGAGCGGGGACGCCACTAACGACTGGGATTGACGAGGCAGGGAGCTATCTGTACTATTAGCTATTTTGGTGGAAAAGCTAGTTGGTGGAAAAGCTAGTTGGTGGAAAAGCTAGTTGGTGAAAATGACAGATTGGTGAAAATAAGCAGTAAGCTAGGGGGGGCTGTGCGGCTGGTCCGCGCACCCCTCCTGGGCCATGCTTGCCCTCTACTTCTGATGCGTTTATACGTATCACTGCACGCCAATATACTACCGCCACTTATTATCGCCATCTTTCATTGCGGCTGTTGGGAGCAGGTTGTCATCTGCGCTGGCTTCCCCGGGCTCCCGCTGAGATCGGCCTACGCCAGCGGCCGTTTGTACGGGATCCCGGCCGAGTGCTACGTGACGGGGCTATATGCCCTAGAAGGTTGCATTTTAGCAGAGGAATGGATCCCCGCATCGAGCCTACACGCCGGTCTCGCTTTTGTCCTCCAAGACCTACCCGGGTTGGTCCACATCCACCCGGGCGGCGTTTGGTCAACAGGCCACCGGGGTATCCCCAACGCCACGATGGCGAAGGCCGCGCGCCGGCACCGCTTTTACCTCGCCATCGTACACGAGGCCGATCACTACAGTCTGGCCATCCTCGATCATGAGCGCCGCCTCTCGTTCTGGTACGACAGTCTTGCCGATACCACGACCCGCCAGATCAGACAACACCACGAACTACTCGGGCACCTCGTAACCGTCGGCGTCCTCAGCCCGGAGGACAGGTACGCCTATACAAAAGTTAGTATAGTGAACCAGCCCAATGGGTGGGCCTGTGGAATGTTCGCCTTGGACAACGCCCGGACATTATTCCGGGAGCATACTCTCCGCGCAAACACCAGCGCCAGCACGCGCCGTACGCCGGTCTACGCTCCGGCGTGGAATCTCTCTCGGGCTCACGGCCGCATCCTCCGGCTCCGGCGAGAGGATGCCCCTCCCGAACACCTTACTAGCGCTATGCTCCGCAGATGGGTCGCGGCCCTGCGCCTGGAACTGGGGCACGCTGATCTGACGGCACTGCGGCATCCGGAGGTGCCCCAACTCCGGATGAACGTCGACCTAGACTTCAACCCGCTCCAGCCCAACGCACCGACCACAATCCCGCGCGTCCTACCTCGCGCCCCCCCCAGAAGCTGGCGTGCCTACGGGCGACGTCTGTCGGCAGCCCAGCTGTCGGATCAGTTGGACCGCTGGTTCGCCAGCTCCGCCGCCCTGCCACCTGCCCTGACCCCGGCGCGGTCGATCCAAGCACCCACCACGCCGAAACGGAAAGAACCCAGCGCGGACTCGCCGCCACCGTCTCCTCAGGTCAGCGATCGGAGCAACCTTTATAGCGACTACGACGACAGGGGAGCAGTCTCCGTGTCTTCCTTTGCACCAACGAGCAGCGATGATAGCGGCGGCGACACCATCCCGGCCACGACCACCCCTAAGGCAAACGCCCCGGAGCCGCTGGATGTGGGCAACCTTTTGGCCGTATTGGATAACGTTATCCAAGCGTCGTCCGCGCCGGCGGAGAAGACCCCATACCCGGCTGGGGAAGGCTTTTTGACGATGGTCGGGCCCGACTGTGTGGCAGGCTGGGCAGGCTGGCCTATCTTTATGGCCGATCGGCCTGCCTACTACCCAGGGTACGTCGATGAAAGAGTGTCACGGATAATTGCGACCGACTTCCGCGGCCTCCCCTGGCGTTCGACGTACGGGGATGGACGGATCGGTGGAATCCCGGTGGAGAACTGCCTGACTAGCCTGTATGGGCTGGAGGGGTGTGTTCTCAACCGGGAGTTCACCTCCTCCTCTCAGATACACGCAGGGTTGGCATACGTCTTGCAGGGCCTTGACGGATTGGTGTACGTCCACCCCGGCGGGGTTTGGAACGTGGCTCACAAGCCACGTCCCAACCCCACGGTCGCGGCAGCAGCACGTGGCCGTCGCTTCTACGCAGCCGTCGTGCACGATCAGCAGCATTTCTCGGCTGCTGTGGTGGAGCTGGGTGCCAACCGCGTTTTCTGGTGGGATTCACTGGAACGCAGTTGGACTCAGGCACTTGCGGCGAGGCACGAGCTTTTTTGCTCGTACCTCGCCCAAGTGGGCATCATGGACGACCAGCTCGACCCGATCTGGGTGGCCGCACCCACCCAGCGGAACGGCTGGGCGTGCGGCCTCTACGCGCTTGACAACATCCGCGTCTTCTTCCGAGAGCGAGCCGTGGCCGGGCTAAAGCCGAGCGGAGGCCTTCGGGTCCCCGCTTGGTTCCAGTCCCGGGCACACGCCCGCGTCTTCAAGCTCGTCGGACAGGAGGCAACGCCGACAGAACTCGAAGCTGTCATGCTGGACGGCTGGGTGGCGGCCATCCGACTTGAGCTCGGGCACGCTGACCTTGGCCCACTCCGCATTCCGGAGTGCCCCCGGCGGGGGCTCACCATCGACGACGCATTTAGTGCTGACTTGCCTAACGGCCGGCCGACGAGGTATATGCCGCTGGTCACGGAAACCCGGATCGGGCCGCAAAGAGGCACTCGCCTCCCGGCCAAGGACGTCGCCACAGCCCTCGACGAGTGGCTTATTACTCGGTGTCGTGCGAGAATGCTTCCGCTGCCGGCCCTTGCCCCTACGACGCCTAAGCGGCGGCTGATCCTGCGCGATCAGCCCAGAGCGCCTACCCCCGCTAGCCCGGCTAGCAGCGCTTTCTCGGATTACAATGACAAAGGGGCTGTTTCCGCGTCCTCTTTCGTCCCGTCGAGCAGCGACGACAGCGAAGGGGACACGATCCCCGCCACGACCACACCACGAGCGACCGCCCCGGAGCCACTGGATGTGGGCAATCTGCTGTCGGTATTAGACGACGCCATCCAGGCGTCGTCTGAACCGACGGCGGAGAACCCATACCCGGTCGGCGAAGGGTTCCTGACAATGACGGGGCCAGACTGCGTCCCAGGTTGGCCTGGTTGGGCAACCTTCCTTGCTAGCCACGCAGCGGAGTAGGAGCGGGCGCGGCAAGCTAAGGCAGAGCAGGCTCGAGCGGATCGGGCCGAGCGGGCCCTGAAGCGGCAGCGTCAGTTGCCCTAGTTGGCTTTCTTGCCCCTTTGGTTTCCTTGGCCTTTTGGTTTTCTTGGCCTTTTGGTTTCTTGGCCTTTGTTTCTTTATTCTTACTTTCTTTGTCTCTCTTTGATTTCTTTTCTTCTTTCTTTTTTTTTCCTTCCTCCTCTTCCTTCCTCCTCCGATCGCCTTTCCCTCTTCCCTATCCTTCTCTTCCGATCCTATACACAAGGACAAGAAGAAAAAGGAGTAGGGGAGGTGTTGAGTGGTGGCGTGGGCACAAATAATCCTCCTTCTCTTTCTCTTCTTCTTCCTTTCTTCCTCCATACCATTCCTCACCTCATCCCCTTGTGGTGTACTACGTGCCTTCCTGCTGTTTGCCCCCGACTTCCTTGCTCGTTCCCTTAACCTCCTCTTTTTCCCCTTTCCCGCATTTCTTCCTTCGCCATGCCTTCTAGCAGTGCCGAGAACTTCTCTAGTAGCGACGAGGCGCCGGCGGCTCGTATTGGCGAGAAACGAAAGGCGCGGAAGCACAAGACCTCGCGTCGCGTGAAAGCCAAGTACTCTGCGCGCTCGCAGCTGCCGCCAGGGGACCGGCGCCCGGTCCATGAATGCTGCCCGCGGTACGTGCGTCGCATGGACGACGTCGTTGCGCAAGCGCATAAGGGGCGCCCAGCCGGCGAGCCCGTCGACTGCCTTTCGCAGTCCGGCGGCGGGTTCCGCTGCGTGTACTGCAGCAGCATCCGGCATCTCTGCCAGCGTGTAAGTGACCCCTGCGTCCTCATTGCGACTTCGCTAACCCCTCGAGCTTGATGACCTTGCCCAAGACAAGGTCGAGGCGTTTGTGACCGCGTACCGCGACTGGGTGGGCGGGCGCGTCGACCTCGCCGTAGTGTAGCCGCTTTGGCTGCCGTGTGCGCAGTCCCTGCAGAGGGGGACAGTGAAGAATACCGCCGGCGCCGATATCGTCGTGTCCAAGACGAGCGACGGCAGTGCGCGGGCGCTGCGCAAGCTGCAGGAGACAACGTCGCACCTCCTCGAACGGGTTGAGAGGCGCGGCGACGAGCAAGCCCTGCTGCTTGGCCGCATTGCCCTTGCCGTGGAGCGGCTCGCTAGAGTAGCAGATTACATCATCACTTTTTGAAAGAAAGAACGACGTATTCACGATCGAGACTATGAAGACGCATCAGAAAGCCCGCCGACATCCTTCTCCCATTGGGAGTTCCGACCGCGACCTCCCCGACTGAACCCTCAAAGCGCAAGATTGGGAGTCCTGATCAGGCGCCGCTACCGCGCCGCCTGCTCTTTGACTGTGCGTGTGTGTGCTGCATCTACGACCCGGGCATCCCAGCCGCTTTCAGCACCTACACACTAGAATTTAAAGTCTTGGCTCTTTTTGAGTTTTGTCTTAATCAGAGCAGACAGTCATTAGTTTTGTTTTGTTTTAACCAACCGTTCTTAGGAGGGGCTGTGTAGCTTGCCACGCACCCCTACTAGGCGGCAGCCTACGGTCAAGTCTGAGAAAAAAGAGTAAGGTAGAAGAGAACGACAATTTCGAGGCAGTAAGATTTTACGACGAGAAAAAGGCTAGGCATAATGTTACGGCAAGCCGTGTAAGATCTAGTGAGCTTGTTTATGTATTTTCCGCTGCTCGGTCTCGGACTTGCTTTGCCCATATCAGAACGCTGGATATGCAATCACACCTCGGCATATAAAGTGCTGGATCTAGTATGGGCCCAAAGGATCTGATAATTAATAGATAACAAGATTCTCGCGAATGACAAGAGGTTAAATTTGGTATCAGATCCAGAAACGCCTACTCGCCACCGCTGGCCGGCTACTAATCCTTTAAGAGCGAGGATACTTCTCGGCCTTGTATAATGCCTCTGAGGAATACTAACTTGCCGTCTCGACACTACTACACGTATTCATTATCGACTACTTTCCGCCACTGCTTTCCCTCGACATTTGATTTTACCTTTTCCGCCTATCATCGACATGACCCAGCTTTGACTATTTACCCGACATACTCGACTTATTATTATCGTCTTTTATTATTTTTTTCTTTTTTTCTTGCTTGCCAACATGATCACGTACGGCCCTATATTTGTTTACTTATACGTTGTTATTGAAGCATCTCAGATTATTCTATCATAGCCGTCCTTTATTGTCTATAGACGGTCCATAGGCGTAGAAATTCACTCATTCATTCATTCCTTTGATATTATTGTTCACTTTCTTTCTAAACTGTTCTTATATGCTTCTTGGGTAGTTTCCCTTTATACATAGTTTGACGTGTTGGTGATAATTATTCTCCTTGCCTTTTGACAATACTGGGCGTCATCGCTGCGTGGGCGCAGCGAGGGCGTTAAGCACTTACATCTTTATTAGAAAGTACTCGTAACTACTCCGTACTCCGTACAACATCTTGCGTCACTCAATAATAAACCAGCCCCTTGCCGTGCACCTTGCATGTATAAAAACAGTAAAGAAAAGGTAGGCCGGGTTTACCGGGAAATTGCCTGGTCTAGAATTTCCCCCCTGAATCTTGTCTGTTACCAATACGTATTTTAGCCAAAGTTGCAGGAAACCAACTTTTGCCTTCCTTCGCTACTATTAGAAAGTACGAGTACCCGGCACTTTCCTAGGAAGTTGTCGGTACCTGCTTTGAAGATCTATTCTGTAGGGCTGGTACTTCCTTATCCTTCCTTCCCTTTCTCCTCTTTTGTTTTTATCTACTCGTATTCACTTCTCGCGTTCTTATCCCTCCTTGCTCCATGTCCCAAACGCCCTCCCCCCCCCCAGCAATACTATGTCGCGTCCGCACGAGATCCAGCACTTGAGTCCTATCCAGGAACTTATCAAGGAGATTAGAGAGTACAGCCAGCTCCTCGGCGCGCGGGCTGAGGTTTGGCCCAAGATCGGCCCGTACTTGGCCGGCTTTGTTGAGCAGTTTCCTGCAGACGAGAAGTACCAACGCCAAGCTGCCAGGGAGATAATAGACTTGGTCTTCAAGCAGCTCGAATCGGCTGATTTCTCTGCCAGCGTTGCTAGCAAGAGTAATGAGGGTCCCAACGACAACTATTCCAGGGATCTAGACGAGAGTGCCGAGGGTGTTGTCGACGAGTGCACTTATACTTTGGTCACTGGCCTTCATGAGGGTACTCGGGATTCTGTCAAAGGCTATCCCGAGGATAGTCTCGACAAGGGTGCTGACAAGGTTGCTGACGACAGTCGCGCAGATTCCGGCATTGAGTGTGCCGAGCATGCAGCCGATGAGGGAACCGATCATTCTGCTAATAACATCCCCGAGCATTCTGTCGACGGCATTGTCAAGGATCTTGCTAGTGACAACACCGGGGCTACTGTCGACGACAAGGTGGTTGTGCCAAAGCCTCCAAAAGATACCGTTGGCAACAGCACCGACTCAGGCCAAGAAATAAACCTCAATGACATTGCGAATGACGGCCCGACAGAATCCCCCACCAGCCAGTCTACAAGCATCACACCGACGTCCGAGGTCCAGATGTATACTGCCGAGGCCAGTCCTTATATCGATCGTCTCTGTATACTGATCACCCTCCACGACAACATGAAGCTACAGCACCGCCTCAAGGTCAGAAAGATGATTGCTACAACGGCTGGGGTCTCCGAGGACAAGCTCTTGGTTAATTATACCTACGAAGGATACTTTGTCCGCCCGTACAATGTATCGACAGAGTACAAGATTTTGGCACAGGCTTGCCGGGACTCCCTCTGTGTACAGCTCCAAGCCAAGCAAATCAACTCCAGGAAACAATGGGTATTATACGCCTTGACAAATGTCCCGGACGCAATTGTGCCCAACGCCGGCGTTGCGAGGACAATGGCGTTTGACAAAACAGGTCACCTTCCAGTCAGGGCTGTGAAGGCAGATACCTCCTGTTCTGGGAGCACGAGTTCAAGCACATGGTGGTTCACATTCATCGCTCTCGTTCCGCCGTTTCACCTCTACGATGGCAGTAACTTGGCCACAGAAATCATCAACATGCCCTTCTATGCGATACACAACCCCGGCTGCCAACGCTACTGCGATCCTGATACGTGCAGACTCCAGGACTGTTGCAACCGCTGCTCCTTGCTCGTGCATCCCTCCGGGCAGTGCGACTCCTTTCCCCGTTGTACCAACTGCTTCGGCCCGTACGAATCCGGTCACGACGGCTGCCCCCTCGAACCTTTTGACCGGAACGAGAGGTATATCAGGCCCTCCAAGGCGGAGCGCAAACGTATCCAGACGGCCGGCCAGGAAATCTATCTCGAATCGTTCCGACACTTTTCAGAGTACGACTCTTATGGCAAGACGAGATGCAAGAGATATTTGTCTGACTAGGTTGGGCTAGTGTACTCGCAGCTTTTTCTTAATATTTCTTGTTTTCTTTGTGCTTGTATTCTATTGTTTTGTTTTGTTTTGTTTTGTATTGTATTGTATTATCTTCTTTTTTTTACTACGATAGAGGGGGGAATAGCACTATCGGTTGGATAAATATAGTAGAATAAAAACAAAAGATGTTTGTAGTCAACATAACGACAGACACTGTACATGAACGTCTTGGTATTGTATCAAAGGTACGTCACACTTTGCCCACGTCGTTTTAAACATAATACTAGGAATATATCTTGCCTACCCTCGCTCAGCTTATTGGTAACCTTTTACTGAACTACTCTCGCCTACCAGGACCCTTACATTTGTTATGGATAGTACACTTTGCCCACCGTAAATGTCTACAGCTGTCGACTATTCTTCTACGCAACAACACGGCACAAATTGTTTTGGCTCTCGAGCTCGCCATCCTCTTCTATACCAATGTAGCAAATACCATCTCTGACCATGGCCAGCTATCGCCACCTGCTTAGAAATACTGCTGAGAAATCAAGCTTGACTAATGTAACGTCGTGTTGCCGAACCCCGCAGTGCACGCCGAGAAGGAACGCCGGTCGTGCCTGCTTTTATTTAAGAACACCGTTCCTGACTTATGTGTACTCGTATGTTATTATTGAAAAGCTTCAACAAAAAGCTTCATCATATTGACGAGCAATACTGTCTCATCCCATCGACGTGCACGCAATGGCTCCCAAGATTTTCTTGTAGGTACCCGCGGTGATATGAGCAGTGCAGTGCTGACAAGCAGAACCGGCGTGACGGGCTTCATTGGCGGCGACGCCTTCACGGCGCTGTACGCAGCCCACCCCGAGTACGAGTATTCGCTGTTTGTGCGCAACCAGGCTCGTGCCGATGCCGTGGCCAAGGCGTTTCCTGGCGCGAGCAACATCCGCTACGTGCTGGGCGACCTCGACAGCTTTGACGTGATTGCGGCGGCCGCCGCGGAGGCGGATGTCGTGCTGCACACGGCCGAGTCGGCCGACAACGTGCCGTCAGCCAAGGCCATTGTGGCCGGCGTGGCAAAGAGCCACACGGCCGCGAACCCGGGCGTGTACATTCACGTGTCGGGCACCAACATCCTGACCGTCTACGACACCGACCACCAGCGATATGGCCAGCCGCCGCTGGCGTCCGAGACGTACAACGACTACGACGGCGTCGACCGGCTGGTGACGGGTATGCCGGACCATGCGTCGCACCGCGACGTCGACCTCGTTGTGCTGGCGGCGGCACGCGCGGCTCCGCGTGCGGTGCGCACAGCCATTGTGGCGCCGCCAACAATCTACGGGCGCGGGCGCGGGCCGGTCAACAAGCGCAGCCTGCAGGTGCCCACCATGGCCGAGTACCTGCTGCGGACGGGCGCGGCACCCGTGGTGGCCGGATCCGGCGAGACGGTGTGGGACGACGTGCACGTGCGCGACCTGAGCACGCTGCTGGTGCTGCTGGTCGAGGCGGGACTGGACCCGGCGCGGCGGGACGACGACGACGTGTTTGGCGCGCGCGCGTACTACTTTGTCAAGGGCGGCTCGCACCGCTGGAGCGACGTGGCGGCGTGGCTGGCGGCGGCGGCAGAGAAGCAAGGGCTGGTACCGTCGGCCGAGGCGGCCGTGCGCAAGAATGTGCCGTACGACGAGCTGGTGTCGGCGACGGCGCCGGGCAACCCGGGGACCAACGAGACATGGACGACCAACTCGCGCGGCGAGGCGGTGCGGGCGCACAAGGTGCTCGGCTGGACGCCGGTGGAGCGGACGCTGCAGGAGGAAGTGGGCGAGACGCTGGCGGACGAGGTTGTGCGTCTGGGCATGAGTGGGCAGAAGGCAAGCACGGGCAAATAGTTGGTCAGCTAGCAGTGGCAGGTAGCTGGTGAGCGGGCAGTTGGGTCAGCAGGCCGTCGACTTGTCACTGATGACATGCAAGCTGGCAAACTGGCAAACTGGCAAACTGGCAAACTAGCAAACTGGCAAGCTGGCATACCTGCAAGCTGGCAAGACCGGCAGCCTGCTGTCATGCTCGGTCAAGCTTTCAACAGCTGCCACGGCAAGCTTGTCAGCAAGCTACCACAAGCCTATCACAAGGCTGCCGCAATCTTGTCACACGTCTGCAAAAAGTATAAATAGCTCTGCAATACTTTTATCTTTCCAGCTTCCCAAGTTCTCTATCATCACATCATCTGCATCCTCATCTACGATACACCATGTGCGACCAACACCTCAAACAGACCACATTCACGCGCTGCGGCTGCAAGGTGACGACGACGCTGCGGATCGAAAGGTGCACCGATGCCATCGAGGCCGGCGAGCGGTGCGAGTTTACCTGCCTCTTTTACGACATTGACTCCAAGACCGAGGGTCTCTGCCCCAAGTGCACCCGCGCGGCGGAGATGACGAAGTGAGCTCGTTGCATTGACTTTATTATTAGACTGCGTTGATTTGGTAGCATGCATCGACCGCTGCATGCGTTATCTATGAATTAATAAACAATTTATTTGTTCAAATATTTGAATTAAATCCCAAGAGTCTCGATGTCTTGGCATGTCTCTATCTATAGCGCTACCGGTCTGCCCGTCTACCCGACTGCCCGTCTTTCCCGTCTGCCCGTCTTAGGCCGTCCATATTCAGCCTTCTCGTGCCCCAACCATTTTATGCCGTGCATCTACGTTTCCTTATCTATCCATGCATCAGCATTATTCGTATCCGTTGTACAAATACCAACGTCTTGTCTACTTCTGGCTCCTTCCTCTCCATTTTCAGCTACTCTCGGCTCCTTCCTCTAATGCCCAACTGCTCTTGCTCCTTCCTCTCATCTTCAACCGCTCCTGCTCCTTCCTACTCTTCCCGTCATTCCTTCCTCCTCCCTTATCTTCTCCGCATTGTCGTCCCGTCCTCCTTCCTAACCTGTCGCCACTGCTTAGACCGTCCATTGGAAACCGGTTTCAACTGCTTATAAAACGAGCTCATACTTGTCTCATCCTTGCGGGTTCATGTTTTGTCACGTCGCCAAGTGATATTGCCCATCGACAGGTGCAATTGTTCAATTTCAGCTTTATTGCCATATATCCCGTGCCATCTTACGACATTCTACGGAAAGTCCATCCGGCTGTCACGTTGTCAGCTCCTTCTCGTTACGGCATTCTTAGTGCCCGCCGCCCCTCTTTTTCTACTCGTAGCTCTACCTCTTTCCTTTTCTCCCTCTCTTTGACTACTCTCTCGGCTTCCTCCCTTCTCTCCCTCCCTTTCTCCCTCACTCCCTTCATCTCTTCGCCATCGCGATATCAGCTTCGCTCGCCGCCAGCAATGTGACCACCCCCGACTCTCCATCGTCAGCTTATACCACCCGACGACTCTCCCGATACCCGCGCCGGCATGGCCACCCCTGCGCCTGCTGCCAATGGCGCATCCACGTCCCTTTCACATGCTTCGAAGTCTGCAGCACGACGACGTGCACAGCCCAACGGCGATGATACCAATTCCCCCGCCAAAGAAGACGTCTCCGCCAATGCCACCCCCGACGCCGCTCCCGATGACGCCCTGCAGCAGCTGCGCCGCGCGTTCAGGCGCAAGTACCGCCACATCGCCGCCATCCACTCGCAGGCCCAGCCCTCGTGCCTGAGCCACGACAATGCCGCGTCGCCCAGCTTCCTCGGCTTCCGCAACCTCGTCGTCATCGTGCTCGTCGTCGGCAACCTGCGCCTCATGATGGAGAACCTGCAAAAGTACGGCGTGCTCATCTGCGTGCGCTGCCACGACTTTCGGCAGCACGACGTACTGCTTGGCCTTGTGCTGTTCTTGGCCATGCCCGTCCACCTCATCGCGGCCTTTGTCATTGAGCTGGCGGCCGCCGACCAGGCCCTGCTCGTGCGCAAACGCACGCTCGCGCGCGGCACCTCTGCATCTTCTGGCGCGGGCGCCCAGAGCCCGACCGAAGACGAGGCGCGCCGTTTTCGCGCGACGTGGCATTTTGTCGCGTGGCTGCACGCCGTCAACATCTCGCTGGCGCTCGCCATTGCGTCGTACGTTGTCTACTTTCACATCCACCACCCGCTCATTGGCACCCTGACCGAGGCGCACGCCATTGTCGTCTGGCTCAAGACGTTTTCCTATGCATTTACCAACCGCGACCTGCGCCACGCCTACCTGCACCCGGCCCGCGGCGAGCGCGAGGCCCTGCCAGCCCTCTACACCCAGTGCCCCTACCCCGACAACATTTCCATTGGCAACCTCGTCTACTTTTGGTGCGCGCCAACGCTCGTCTACCAGCCGGCCTACCCGCGCACGCCCGGGCCCATCCGCTGGACGTTTGTGGCCAAGCGCATGGCCGAGGTGTTTGGGCTCAGTGCTTTCATCTGGTTCTGCAGCGCGCAGTACGCGGCGCCCGTTCTGCAAAATTCGCTGGCCAAGATTGCGTCGCTCGACGTGCTGGCCATTGTCGAGCGGCTGCTGAAGCTGTCGACGATTTCGCTCGTCATCTGGCTGGCCGGCTTCTTTGCCGTGTTCCAGTCGTTTCTCAACGCGCTCGCCGAGGTCACGCGCTTTGGCGACCGCGAATTCTACGACGACTGGTGGAACAGCGAGAGCCTGGGCGCGTATTGGCGCACGTGGAACAAGCCCGTGTACCACTTTTTCCGGCGGCACGTGTACTCGCCGCTGCTGGGCCGGGGCTGGCGGCCGTCGTCGGCGTCGCTGGTTGTGTTTACGCTGTCGGCCGTGCTGCACGAGCTGGCCGTGGGCATCCCGACGCACAACATTATCGGCGTGGCCTTTTTCGGCATGTTTCTGCAGCTGCCGCTGATCTACCTGACGGCACCGCTCGAGAAAAAGCACACGGCCACGGGGCGGCTGATTGGCAACTGCACATTTTGGGTGTCATTTACCGTGTTTGGGCAGCCGTTTGCAGCGCTCATGTATTTCTACGCATGGCAGGCCAAGTACGGCAGCGTCAGTCGCATCGTAGATTGAAAA
The DNA here is from genome assembly GCA_029299015.1 of Ophiostoma montium. Classification (NCBI taxonomy): domain Eukaryota; kingdom Fungi; phylum Ascomycota; class Sordariomycetes; order Ophiostomatales; family Ophiostomataceae; genus Ophiostoma; species Ophiostoma montium. The sequence goes on from JANSMC010000012.1 coordinate 14,539, forward strand.
GCTTAATGTGGAACAATGTTGAATTGCTTTTTGCTTCTTGCCTTTTCCTCGTCCAGTAACCTGCTAAATAAACGGAATCTTGGTGCCGACCTGCTGGCGGTACTTCACGTAGTCGTGGCCAAAGAAGCGCACGAGCAGCAGCTCCTCGTGGCGGATGCGCGCGGCAAAGAAGCGCCACAGCACGGCGGCGTAGGCGACGAGGCAGACGGCGTTGCCCAGGACCAGCTGCGTGCCGAGGGCCCACCAGAAGAAGCCAAAGTAGCTGGGGTGGCGCATGTGCGCGTAGATGCCCGACGTCACGAGCGCGTGCGAGTCGGCCTTGGTGCGCTGGATCGTGTGGTTGAAGCTGCGGCCGGCCTCGATCATGGCGGCCGACCGCACGGCCTGGCCGACGACGACGGCGACGGCGCCGGCCGCGAGCAGGGCGGTGGTCACGGCCGAGGGCAGCAGGCTGACGTTGTCGCCACCGACAACAACAACACGGCCAAACAGGGTCAGCCGCACGAGGCACTCGAGCGACGCGGCGGCGTGCGCAATGGCATAGGCGGGCCAGTTGGCCGTGAGCAAGAACGCGTCGACGGACGCGGCCGGCGTGTTGTAGCGCGCCGTCGTCCAGAACTCGAGGAAGTGGAAGAGCGCGAGCGCGCCCATGAAAAAGGGCAGCCGCCACAGCGGCGACCCGTACACGAGGGCGAGTGTCAGCGCGGCCACCACGGCGCCCACGAGCGCGCCGCCGAGACAGAACGCGCGCAGCGCAATGCCGGCCAGCGAGCGCGGCATGCCGGGGTACGCGGCGGCATCGGGAGGGGGTGCTCGGTAGCGGGCGGGCGTGGCGTCGGAGCCAATGGGCGGCGGCGGTGCGGCGGCGGCGCTGGCGGTCAGCAGGGCACGAAAACAGCAGGCGGGTAAGGAGAAGGAGCAAGTGGGCACGAGCGAGAGACCTACCTGGGGCGCGACGGCGACGAGTCAGAGTCAGAGTCCATTGTTGATGGTCAAAGGTGAATGCTGACAAAGCAAGCGAGAGGAGATGTTGATCAAAGTTTGGGTAGAGGCAGCAGCACCTCTTTATATAGCACAACCGGCACGCCTATCTTTTCGCTGCTTCTGTTTCTTCTGTCTCTTTTATTTTATCTTATTTTCTCATTTTCCATTGGCGTCTGGCTTAATCCGATCTCGTTTTCAATTCAGTTGCTATTGTCCTGATTCAAGCCGTGTCAATGACTGCTTCCGGTGGACAGAGGCGAGACGGGCCGTATTACATAATCGGGACTTTCGTTTGTTTCCCTTGTTTCTGTTTCTGTCATTTCTCTTCCTTCTTTCTCTCTGCTTCTCTTCCTCTCTCCTACTCTTCCTCTTCCTTTCTCTTCCTCTCTCTTCCTCTCTTATCTTGCATACTGGGCACTTGGTTACAGGCAGCGTGTCGAGAAACCCGCCCCACAATGACTACCCCCGCATCCCGATATCCGGCTGATTGATAGTCGTAGGTCCGAGTACACTCTAGCTCTCGTAGCTCTCGTATACATACAACATTGCACATCAAGCAAACATCATGCCTACACCACAGCTGGAAGTGCCCCCCGGCGGCATCCCGACTACCTCAGAGGGCCTCGCCGAGAACCGCCGCCGCATGGACCAGGGCGTGCTGTACTATGCCTTTACGCCGGAGCTGACCGAGGCCCGTCAACGCTGTGCCGACGCCGTGCACGCCTTCAACACTGCGTCGCGGCTGGCGTCGCGGCGCGAGCTCGCACAACTGTGGAATGCCATTGTCGAGAACCAAGTGGCCGGTGATGCACCCATGGAGCGCAAGACGCTGCCGCCCGTGGCCGACACGCCGGAAGCCGATGCGGCGCTGTTCGACGACGAGCCGTGGGTCGAGGTGCCGCTGACGCGCATCGACTACGGCTTCAACGTGCGGCTGGGCCAAAACGTCTACATCAACTCCGGGTCGACGTGGGTCGACACCGTGCCCATCTCCATTGGCTCGCGCACGCTGGTCGGACCCAACTGCTCGTTTTACGCCGGCACGCACCCGCTGGACCCGGCGGTGCGCAACGGCACGCGCGGGCCCGAGTACGGCCAGCCGATTGTCGTCGGCGAGGACTGCTGGTTCGGGGGCAATGTGACGGTGTGTCCGGGTGTGACAATTGGCAACGGCGTGACGGTGGGCGCAGGCAGCGTCGTGACCAAGGACGTGCCGCCGCGGGTTGTAGTCGCGGGCAATCCTGCGCGGATTATTCGGAAGCTGGACGAGTAAGATGGATAGCTGGTGTGATGTTTTTTGTTGTTGTGATTGTCCATCGTTTTCATCTTGTCGTGTCTGCTCTTCATGCAACTAGAGACCGCCCTGGATGGAAAAGGACGAAATCAGAATGACCAGGACATTGACCCAGCCCCAGATGAACGGGATCCATGTCGACATCCAGAAGGGGCCGGCCGTGTACGCGGCACCGATGCTGCAACGTTAGTCATAGCCGTTTTGCAGCCAATAGTATTATCGCCGTCAACTCACATCAACCCGACAAACGACCCGGCAAAGAGCGCCTCGGCCCCTGCGGCAATGGCATAGACGACCGGAATGGTCCACAGGTAGCGCCAGTACTCGGGCCGCCCCGAGAAGGCGAGCTGCATAAACAGCGCAATCAGTGCCGCGCCGACGTGAAAGGTGGCGTACAGGATGACGGTCCAGAGCAGTGTGAAGCGCCAAATGTCGTAGACGTAGTAGAGGCTGCCGTGGGACACGGGGACCTGTGGCGGCCAGTACAGCCCGGGGAACTGTGGTGTCTTGTACCCGGGCGGCGGCCGGCTGTACTCGGCAAACGAGATTGACGACAGGAATGTCATGATGGTGTGGTGTTGTCTGGTGTGTTGATGACGGTAGCTTGTTGGAGCAGCGATGCCACAAGTACTCGTACTAGTAGTCACGAGAGCACGTGAACGAGTCACGACAGCACGTGACGCTTTAACCAACTCCGTACAGCTTGTATCCACTTTTAAGATCGCGACCTAGCACGGCAGCGACGACATCAAAGACGACTGCAGATTGCACGACATCGACTCGACAACGTACAGGACTGGCAGACACAACAAAGTCAGCCGACTGTATATACCAACCGACATTGGCTGTACGCAATGGCGTACGAACCACGAGGCGACTACGGCGACCGCGGCGGCGGCGGCGGCGGCGACCGACGAGATCGAGACCGCAACGGCTTTGGCCAGGATGATGCACAGTTTGCGCGCGCGCGCGGGCGACGTAGGTCTCCCGGTCTTGCTGCTACGTGACACACGTTCCAAGTTCTAATACACTCCCTCCAGGCCCTGTCACGGACTATGGCGCCAGCTTAGTGCATTGGATGCGCCACCGGCAGCCAAAGTATCGCAGCACATACGCCGGCGAGGCCGAGCGTCCGAGTGCCAGCTACATTATCGACATGGTGCCACCGGCAGCCCGACGAACAAGCGCGGCCGACACGGTGCCGACGCGGCATCTGCACTCGTCGCTCAACAAGATCAAGCATCCAGTCAACGTGGTGCGGTGGACGCCCGAGGGCCGGCGGCTGCTGACGGCGTCGAGCAGCGGCGAGTTTACGCTGTGGAACGGCACGGGCTTCAACTTTGAGACGATTATGCAGGCGCACGACTCGGCCATCCGCGCGCTGGCCTACTCGTACAGCGACGACTGGCTCATCTCGGCCGACCACGACGGCAGCATCAAGTACTGGCAGCCCAACTTCAATAACGTCGAGAGCCTGGCTGCGCACACGGATCCCATCCGCGACCTGGCCTTTGCGCCCACCGACAGCAAGTTTGTCACGGCGTCCGACGACTCGACCTGCAAGATTTACGACTTTGCCGCCGCGCGCGCCGAGACCACGCTCAAGGGCCACGGCTGGGACGCCAAGACGTGCGACTGGCACCCGACCAAGGGGCTCGTCGTGTCCGGCAGCAAAGACCACCTGGTCAAGCTGTGGGATCCGCGGTCCGGCCGCTGCCTGACGACGCTGCACGGCCACAAGAACACCATTACCAAGACGTCATTTGAGCGCGTGCGTGGCTGGTGCCTGGCGACGGCGGCGCGCGACCAGACGGCCCGCGTCTTTGACCTGCGCACCATGCGCGACATTTGCCTGCTGCGCGGCCACGAAAAGGACGTCTCGACGCTCGCCTGGCACCCCATCCACGGCAACCTGCTCAGCACCGGCGGCGGCGACGGCTCGCTGTTCCACTACCTGCTGGACGAGCCGAATACGCCCCTTGTGAGCACCGGTCCCGGAGGACCACCACCGGCCGCCGGCATTGCACCCTACGACGCACCGGACCCGACGACGGCACCCGCACAAAACATTTACCCTGCCCACCGCGTGCCGTACGCGCACGACTTTGCCATTTGGTCGCTCGACTGGCACCCGCTGGGCCACATTCTTGTGTCGGGCAGCAACGACCGCATCACGCGCTTCTGGACGCGCGCCCGGCCCGGCGAGGACGTGTCGCGCGACCGCTACCACATTGGCGAGGCGGCCGCCGAGGCCCAGGGCACGTGGGACCGCCGCGGCAACCGGCGGCAGCGCCAGGAGGAGGAGGAGCAGGAGATGGAGGACGAGGCCGAGGGGCTCGTGGATCAAAAGATGCCGCTCAAGCAGCAGCAGCAGCAGCAGCAACAACAACAACAGCAGCAGCAACAGATGTTGATGCAACATCAGATGGACGGGGCGGGGATGCCCATGCCGGGGCTGGGGCTGCCGCCGCCACCGCCTCCGCCGGGCATGCTGGCCAAGGGTGGAATGTTCCCGCCGCTGATCCCGGGCGTCGACCCCAACAACCCGCCGGATCCGGCGACGATGCTGGAGTTGATGAAGAAGGCAGGCTTCGAGCTGCCGCCGCCGCCGCCGGGTGGTCTGCCGGGGTTGCCGGGACTGCCAGGACTGCCGGGACTGCCGGGACTGGGTGCCGGGGGTGCTGTGCCGCCGCCACCACCACCGCCTGGCTTCAAGGGGATCCTGCCGGGGCTGGGCGGTGGCGGCGGGGGGCTGCCCGGACTGGGCGACGAGAAGCGGAATGCCTATGCACGGAGGTAGTTTGGTCAAGGCGTTGGCGTACGGTATGGGATACGGCATTTTTGCTGTGCTTGTTGAATAGGCTATGCATTACGTATATGGTATACTTTCTTCATTCAATCTTTATTTCTTCATTTGACTTTCTTTTCCTCATTTGATTATGCTTTTTTCATTTGTTTCTTGTTTGATTATGCTTTGTTTTACGCATTCAATTACGTTCTATATAACGCATTTGATTCTGCTTATTTTATTTGATTCTTGTTTGACTATGCTTCTACGCAATTAATCACGGTATATATTGCGCATTTGATTCTGTTTTTCATATGCATTTGAACAAACTTTTTACATTTAAACATGCTATGCCAACGTATTGAATGCTATGCTATGCTGCAACTACTTCTTCTTGGCCGCCTTTTGCCGGTCGCCGTACTCCTTGATGACCAGCGCACACGACGCATCGGCACACAGGCGGCGACGACGCTGCGGCGGCAGCTTGCCGGCAAACTCGAGCCCCGACGCACGCTCGACCATTTCCAGCGGCACCTCAAAGTCGGACAGCGGCTTCGAGTTGGGAATCGGCGCGTTGGGCAGCACAAAGGCGCCGACGGCCACGGGCGCAGAGGTGTTGGTGCGGTCGGCCGACGTCTCGGCAAAGATGACCTTGTAAAAGTGCGTGGGCACGGCGACGTTGGGCGGGTTGCCAATCATCTCGTACTTGACGTACCACTTGTTGTCGACGGGATCGCGCTTCGGCAGGTAGAGCGGACCGGTGACGACGCGCACGCTCGGGTAGCGCTGCGTCAGGCGGCGCGCAAAGTCTTCGAAATGTGCCCAGTAGTCGCGGTTGAAGCCCTCGCCCACCTGCGGGCACATGTTGGACAGGAAAAAGGTCTCGTCCATGGCGGCCTGGCTCCATTTGCAGTCGGCGGCGGGCACCTGGTGGCCACGGTCAAAGCCCGACCGGAAATAGTCCTTGAGCCGCGCGCGGAACGCTTCGGGCACGCCGTCGTCCTCGACAAACGTGCTGTGGCCGCGGTCGCCGTCGCGCATGGCCAGCGACGCCGGCGTGATGTGCTCGGCCACCCAGTGCGGGTTGCGCAGCCGGCGGTCGTACGACGACACCAGGGCACTGCGGCTGGCCAGGTCGGCCACAGGGCCCGGGAAGCCGTACTGGAAGATGCCAGCAGGGTCGACGGGGGCGTTCGCTTTGGCAGGTGACGATGGCGGCGGCGCCGCAGCAAAAACCTTGGAAGCCGGGACGGGAGCCGGAGCCGGAGCCGCCGCAGCAGAGGCCGGAGCAGAGACCGGAGCAGAGACGGTGGGTGTAGCTGCTGGCTTGCCGGGGCCAGACCGCAGAGAGTACATGGCCGCGGTCACGGCAGCACCGGTGCCGGCGCTGACGGCCGCAATCACGGCAATGGTGGATTTGGACATGGCGGCGGTGGTAGTCGTGGTCGAGGTTGGCACCGGTGGTCGACTTTTCGTTTTAGTCAGCTTTGGTCTTAGCAGCGACGGCCATGATTACATAAGCGCGATTGACGCGACCCACTGTGATGTAAGAACCCTGTTGGCCACCTTCCTGGCATGCGCGACTATTTCTACGTCAATGTACGTCTCGTCGTCATAAATTGTGGACTGTTTTGTTGCACATCCGTCTCGCTTGAGCTGTTCACATTGCACGCTCCCAGCTAGCTGTCGTTGCGGTTGTTGCGGTTGCTTGCGGCCTCTGCGGTGCTATCTCACACTCCGCCGTCTCTCACCATTGACATCCCCAGCATCAAGTTTGCATCTTGAAGCATCAACGCATCAACGCATCAATGTATCAACGTATTAACACAACGCATCAAGCCGCTGCCATGACATCCACTGGCGACATCTCCAACGACACGCGGGGCTGGATCCTCTGCGTGATCAGTGCTGTCGGTATGTTTACTCCCACTCTCTCGTGCCCTTCTCTGCCAACTAACCTCCAGCTTGCGTGGCCGGTGCCTGCATTGTGTGTGTCGACGTGTTTGTCCGCCTGCTGCCCGGCAAAAAGAACTTCTCCATCCAGGACAGCAGCGCCTTCCTGTCGGCCTCGCTGAGCCTGAGCTTTGGCGTCATGATCTTCTCGTCGCTCTTTAGCATGCTGCCGTCGTCCAAGCGCTACCTGCTCAAGGACGGCCACGGCGAGCAGGCCGCTGGACTGTTGATGATGGGCAGTTTTGCGGCTGGCTTTGTCGGCATGCAGGTCATTTCGCGCATCATTCATCGTTTCATGCCGTCGCACGTCGTCGACTGTGCCCACTCGCACGGCGATGATGCCTGCCTGCACGGCGAGTCACTGTCGTCGCCTGATTCGCACGAGCCGGCCACCGAAACAGCACCTTTGCTCACTGCTGCTCGTCCGGTGCACCCCCTGACCAACGCACGCCGTCCGTCCATGGTCGAGATCCAGAACCGCGTGCTGTCGTTTGTGCGGGACGTCAAGCTCAACTGCGACGAGTCGGGCTCGTGCTTTGGCTACACGGAGCCGTGCGGTCAAGAGTGCAAGCGTGTGGTGCGGCTTCCGGCTGGTGGCGTGGTGGCAGAGGCAGCCGAGGCAGAAGCGGCAGAGGAGGCAGCCGAGGCGACAGAGGCAGCAGAGGTGGCAGAAGAGGCAGAAACGGACGACCCAGAACCCTATAGCGCCGGCGCGTCGTCGACCGTGTCCTACGGCACAACAACCGAGGATTGCCATCACGCGCATCAGGGACACGACCACAGTCGCTCGCGCCCCGATATCGAATCCGGCGACCACATCGAGTCCGACCATCACCACCACCACGTCCCGGCCAACGCGTTCCTGTCCATCGGCCTGCAGACCGTCCTCGCCATTGGCCTGCACAAGTTCCCCGAGGGCTTCATCACGTTTGCCACTAACCACGCCAACCCGGCGCTCGGCTTCAACGTCTTTACGGCCCTGTTTGTGCACAACATTGCCGAGGGCTTTGCCATGGCGCTGCCGCTGTACATGGCGCTGGGCAGCCGGCTCAAGGCGATCCTGTGGGCGGCTGCGCTGGGTGGGCTTAGTCAGCCGTTGGGAGCCGGCGTCGCCGCGCTCTGGCTGCGGTATCTGGCGCGGGGCGACAGAGGCGGTGAAACGACAGACGAGCTCGGCACGGCGTACGGCGTCTTGTTTGCCGTGACGGCAGGCATCATGGTGGCGGTGGCGCTGCAGCTGTTTGTCGAGAGCCTGACGCTGCACCACAACCGGCAGCTGACGGTCGGCTTTGCCTTTGTTGGGATGATGATGCTGGGGCTGAGCAATGCCATTGGGCACTGATTTGTTTGATTCTTGGTTCTTGGTTACTGCATACGTGTTATAGCGGCTGGCGTTGTGTACTGGTAATATCATTTTGGTTCTCTCTATTTTGTATATCCAAGGGGTATCGAAGAAACGCCGACAAAGCAACAAAGCAACGAACAACAAAGCAACAAACGGCAAAGCAACAATGCAACGCTAACCTACAGAAACAAGTCCGGGTCGAGAAACGATGCACCGGCACCCTCGCTGCCCTCGTTCCCAATCAGCTGTCGCATCTCGGCCTCGTTCATCTGCCACTGCACGTCGTCGGCCAGCATGCCCGTCATGTTGGCGTTCAAGTCGCTTGCGTTCATGTCGATAAACGCAGTGAACATGTCGCTGGCGGGTATGCTGTCGCCCGGCGCGTCGTCGCCCATCCAAAAGGCGTGGTCGTCGCTGGCCGGAGCAGAAGCATCAGTGTGGTCCCGCTGGATGTGCGTGTTGAGGTCGTGATGCCGCACAAACCGCGCCGTGCAGCCGGGCATGATGCACGCCAGCGTGCGGTTCGTGCCGAGCAGTGCCTCGATGATGTTGGCCGACGCGTCCTCGGTGTTGGCGGTGTTTTCAGTGTTGTCGTTGACATCCACCTTGCACGGCGGCGGCCGGTCGTGGCCGAGATGCACATACAAAATGTGCTCCTCGAGCTTCATTTTCGACACAAAGCCGCGGCCGCAGCCCTCGTTGCGCATGTGCCACTCGGCAATGGCGAGACGCGCACTCGGCGCATGGCTTTCTGAATTGGCCTCATTGTCATTGTTGTTGTTGTTCTTGTTGTTTTCTTCGTCGTCGTCGTCGTCGTCATCATCGGCATCGACATCCACATCGTCGGCCGCAATGTCGGCCTGTCCGCCGCGCCCACTCGTGCCGCACACAAAGCGCAGGCCCTCGTGCGCGGCGCGGATGTGCACGTTGCGGTTGGCGCGGCGCACAAACGTCTTGCCGCAGCCGGCGTGTGGACACACAATGGTCTTGCGGTCGGCCACGGTCTTGCCGGCGTGGTACATGTCGACGTGGCGCAGCAGCTCGGCCGGGCCGGCACAGCGCGCGTCGCAAAAGAGGCAGTTGGCGTGGTGCTGGCGCATGTGGCTCTCGAGCAGCTGCTTGGTGGCGAAGCCGGCGACGGGGGCTGCGTCGGCGGTCTCGCCGGCGTCCGTGGCACACTCGGCACACCAAAACTTGGGCGGCGCATGCTCCCGCTCCACGTGCCTCCGCAGCGCACCGGCGCTCTCAAACATGGCCGTGCAGCTACCGCCCTCGTGCGTGCAGCAAAAGGCCGGCTGCTGCAGGTGGTCGACGCGAATGTGCCGCTGCAGGGTCTGGTGCTTGCGAAAGGTGCGCGTGCAGGAGGCGTCGTAGCCCGAGCACCGGAACCTGTCCTGGCCCTCGTGCACGGCCGCATGGCGCCGCAGCCGCGTCGCCGTCAAAAAGGCCTTGCTGCACGTCGGGCACACGTAGCGGCGCTCCTGCGTGTGCGAGCCCTTGACGTGCTGGCGCAGGTGCTTCTCCTCGAGGTACGTCTTGGGGCAGTCGGGGCACTGAAAGGGCCGGTCGTTGGTGTGCGAGCGCATGTGTGCCGTGAGGCGTGCGGGCCGGTTGAACGTCTTGTTGCAGTCGGGCCACGTGCAGCGGATCGTCTTGAGGTCGGATGGGAACCGGCGTGAAGCCGTCGTCACGGCCGACGGGCTGGCCGTGGTGGGGGTGGGCGTGTGGCCGAGGGAGTTGGACCACGCCGTTGGGTCTCCAGTGTCGGTGGCCGAGCCTGTGGTCGGCGTCGTCGTCGTTGGTATCAATTCTGGCCCTGTCGTCATTGTGGCTTCTGTCCCCGTCGTCGTTCCCATTGATGCCGTCCCTTTCGTCATCTCCAAACCCATCACCGATGCACTCTTGAGCTGCATCTCCGGTACTGGCGGCGGCCGGTCCGCTATTAATTCTTCGGTGGCTTTCCTCTTCATTGCGTCAACTCTGTTGTAATAATATTTTTAACATGTTGTCCTCTGTGTTGTACGAATACTTGCAGAGAACTGCATCTGACGGACGTTTTTTGGGCTTCCCGATTTGGTGGGCTACGAGCTTATCGATAAGAATTTATTTTTGAAGATCCACTGTTATAGTCCCACTTATCAGCCACCGAATTCGTCGCCCGCCAATCACGCGCCGCCGCCGCCCAGACTTTTTCTGCCACAAGCCTACGCGCAAAGGGAGCGTCTAGAAGCATCGCCAAAAACGACCATCACACCTTGCTGCAGCGCATTCGTTTGCACGACACCGCTCGTTTATTTTGTTGATTTCTTTCATCGGATTTTCTTTCTGTCAACCAGTCATCTATCAGAATGTCCGATTTTGGCGACGACGATGGCGGCGCGGGCATGTAAGTTGACAGACGTTGTTTTAGAGACCGACGACGAACGACGACGACTAACCCTCAACCCCCTAGGGAGGACGCCTACGACGAGGACGAGATCCAAGAGTACTACGACCCCGAGGTGCTCGACAATGAAGACGACGGCCAGCAGGGCATGCGCGACGACGATGATATGGACATTGTCGTGTCGGGCGACCCGGCGGCTGCGGCCAACCACAAGAACGAGCTGCAGCAGCAGCAGCAGGCCAACGGCGGCGGCGGCGGTGGCGGCGGCGCGCGCGTCAACAATGTCAAGTCGCTCAAGGACAAGAAGATTAGCAACGACAAGCGCACGACGACGCCGTTCATGACAAAGTACGAGCGCGCGCGCATCCTGGGCACGCGCGCGCTGCAGATCAGCATGAACGCGCCGGTGCTCGTCGACCTCGAGGGCGAGACGGACCCGCTGCAGATTGCCATGAAGGAGCTGCGCGAGAAAAAGGTGCCGCTGATTGTGCGGCGGTACATGCCGGATGGCTTCTACGAGGACTGGACGTGCGAGGAGCTGCTGCAGTAGGCGGCGGCGACGAGGTCGACGAGGTCGACAAGACAGGACAACCTGAAGACGTGACAGCAAAGACAACAAAAAATGGTCTGATTTAGCGAGGGCGTTTGTTTTCATTAATCAAATTAAATAAATATCATAAAGAGGATTCATAACAACGTCACATCGTCACATCATCCATCGTCACATCGCATCACCACCACCACCACCACCACCACCACCACCACCACTGATGTACACAGCCAGCTGCACCTCATTGTTCAGCATCGGCTTGTACCCCAGCTCGTCCCACGCACGCGCCGCGTCAATCTCCAGCACGTTGGCGTCTTGCGTCGACACTCTGACGCAGTGTGCCGGGATCGCCTGCGCGCGGATCGTCACCAGGAAATTGTCTGCTACCGTCACGCGGCCCGTCGCCAGCCCGCTGACGTACAGGCCCATCACACCCGGTGCCTTGAGCGCCGTCTGCACTTCGATGCGCCCGTCGTGGCCGTCGCTCTGCTGTATCGTCGTGCGGGCCACCGTCGCCGCCGCTGCCATTTTGCCAACCAGGCCCAAGTTAGCCACGTGCAAGTCTGTCCCATCCCTAAATTGGAAGGAGTACACGCGGTACGCGCTCAGAATCTCGTAGCCGTACACGTCCAGCGTCAGCGGCAGCAGCGCGTCGGCCCCAGCCGGCAAAGCGGTCACGTGACCCGAACTGTGCGCGCGCACGACATAGCTTGCGTCGGCCTGCACGCCCGGCACGCATGTCAGCGGCACCAGCTCGACGATACGGCGCGACGATACGTTGAACACGCCCAGGATGCCCGTGCCGTCGCTGCTGCCGTGGAAACTGCCGACCTTGAGCAGCACGTTGTCGTGGAACCCGTTGTACGGGTCGACGGCCCGGCCCACGACGCTCGGCCGGAAGATGACCGTGTTGCCGTACATGCCGCGCGCCGTCATCTGGTCCAGCAGCTGCAAGTCGTGCACGCCCGGCGTGTCGGTAATGTAGATCGGCCCGCCGCTGATGCACCGCGCCGCCGCGTGGAACCCGCTATAGCCGTGCACCGTCTGGAACATGTCCCAGTCCGGCAGCACGTTCAAATGCTGAGTCATCAGGCTGTTGTGCGCATTCGTCCAGACGTGCCACGGGTGCGACGCCGGCACGTCGGGGAAAAAGTCGTCCGAGTTGCGCACGAGCACGGCTGGCCGGTTGCGCGGCATCTGCGAGTGGAACAGGATCGCGGGCGTCTGCGACATGCAGCTGACCGCACGGCTGCCAAAGTGCCGCAGCGTCGCAATCGTCCACGCGTCCTGGTACGCCGCCGTCAGCGTCCGCCGCGCCGCCGCCGACGTCCATGCATCCATCATAAACTGCGCGTCTGTCTTGACGGCGTCGACGCCGGAATCGCGCAGGAAATCGTAAAAGTCGCTGTAGAACCGCCGCACGTCCGGCTCGTCCACGACCGTCATCGGCCCGCCCACGGGCAGGTTGCGCCGCTTCGGGTGGTCACGTGCAACCACACGTGTCGCATACTGCTGCGCCAGCGCACCGCCCTGCGCCGCCGGCGTGATGCCGCCCCAGTAGCCCAGCAGCGCGTGCCACACGGCGACGTGGCGGATCGACCGCTGGGCCGCGCGCACGCGCCGGATCGCGTGGCCCAGGCCGTGCGGGAACTGCTGCGCGTCGGCTTCGAACCGCGTCATGCCGTACTGGAACTGCCCGCCGGCATGGCTGCGGTCAATCGACTGCCAGTTGTCGTCGATGATGAGTGTTGCAATCTGAATGCCGTGCGCCGCGAGCGTCTCGACGGCGTCGACGAGCTTATCTTCGCTCAGGTTCTGTCCGAGCCCGTTCCACGTGCAAAAGCCCAGGCCGTCGTACCAGTCCTCGAGCCAGGCAGGTTGAGTCAGGTCGGTGTCTGGGCTTGGTTGTGTCGTTCCAGCGTATTCAAACGGCTGTGTCTCTCCAGCTCTAGCAAGATCATGCCGCTGTGTCTGTTCTGCGTCCTCCTGACCTGCTTGTGCTCCGGCTGCTGCCATCGGCTGTACCAAGCCCCTAGCATGGTACATGACCGCCGCATTGGCCGACTCAAACGTGTCCCCAACCGCCACAAGCACCGTCGCCGTCTCCGTCTCCAGGCTGTCGCTCCGGACGTCAAGCACAATCCCGTTGTCCGTGCCGCCGTCGCCGTGCATCACGGCCTGCAAGTGACCAACGCCGCTGACGGCCAGCAACACCAGGTGGCGGCCTTTGTCACTCAAAAACGAGCACATTATGGCGTCGTCGTCCAGGTCTGCGGCCGTCACCGAGTCGCGTCCATGCCGCGGGGCCAGCCACGGCGTCCAGATGCGCACGAGTGCAAACCACCGTAGAAACCGGCCTTGCCACGGCGTGCCGATGCGCACGCGCGTATACGTCGACGGCGTGTCGGGGTCGGTGTCACGCACGCCGCCCACTGGCACCGTGAGCGACCACAGCTGCGTGCCGGGCGCCTGGCTGCGCGGCGACGTCACGTGAAAGTCGGCATTGAGTCCGCCAATGATGTCGTCGAGGAGCGATGCCTCATCGCCTGCCCCAGTCGTTGTCGTCGTCGCATTCACAACAACTGTGCCGTCGCCCGTCTGCTGCAAATCGCCAGCCCAGCGCCAGGCCTGGTCGTCGCCGTCGCCGGCCGGCCGGAACTTGACGGTAAAGTGCAGCGGCCGTCCGTCGGTGTGGATGGTGGCTCGGTAGTAGAAGCGCTTGGTGTCGGGAGACGAGGTCTGCAGGCTCCAAAAGGGACCAACGTCAACCAGCGTCAGCGGTGTCGCCGTCCAGCCGACATCCTCGCCGTCGACATCCGCCGGCCGCTCCGTCGGCGAGTGCCACAGCACCACCTCGGGTGCCGCTGTGCTGCTGCCTCCGGCCTGCACTTGGGCCACGGCCGAAAACGTCACTGTGGTGCTCGTCACCTGTGCCACCTGCCCCAGCGCGGGATACGTGGCCACCGACACGCCGGCGTCCATTGTGCTCTTGCTCTGGACGCTGTACACGCCGGCTGTCCTCGGGCGCGTACTACGCGGTTTCTTGGGCAGCGAAGCTGCAAACTCCTTGGCAAAGCTGTACTCTTGTGTCATAATGAAGGAGGTTTAGAGGAGAGAAAGGCTGAAGCTGGCGCCTCAGTCATCCTCCCACTTGACCTCTTTGCTCTGCCAGCAATCATATGCACGCGTGCCCAATCGAGTCGTTGACATGAGCGCTGACTAAGTCCATGACGTGAACGATGACTAAGCCGCCACCCACCAATCGCGTCGAGGGAATTTTCCGTTAGCCATACTCGGTCGTTCCCGGAGTGCCTGACGCACGAGGCAGCGACAACCCACATTGCGTTCAATTGGCACTGGTCGTCCTGGGCGAGCCGAAAAAACAAGAGCGGAAAAAGCGCTCCATCTTCAACCATCGATCCCAGCGAAGCGACCTCTCCCTCCGACCCCCCCGACCTCCGTCCCTCTCTCCGTACCACCTTTTTACCTTTTTTTTGTTTGTTTTTTTCCTTTCCACCTCTACTCTACCAATGGCTTCTAGACGGTTGGCTCTGAACCTGCGGCAGGGCTTCAAGGCGCCCCGGGCCGGCCTGACGCTGCCCTCGTCGTTCCGGCGTGGCCTGGCGACGCCGGTGGCAACGCCGACGGCCAAGATGCAGTCGACGACGCTCAAGAACGGCCTGACCGTGGCCACCAACTACTCGCCGTACGCGCAGACGTCGACGGTGGGCGTGTGGATCGATGCCGGCTCGCGGGCCGAGACCGCCGAGACCAACGGCACAGCACACTTTCTGGAGCACCTGGCCTTCAAGGGCACGGCCAAGCGGACGCAGCACCAGCTGGAGCTGGAGATTGAGAACCTGGGCGCGCACCTGAACGCGTACACCTCGGTGGGTTTTTTTTGCAGGTTTATACTGGTTATAAATGTGCAACGACATGCTAATCTAATGGACCAGCGCGAAAACACCGTCTACTTTGCAAAGTCGCTCAACGACGACGTCCCCCAGTGCGTCGACATCCTCGCCGACATTCTGCAAAACTCCAAGCTCGAGGAGTCGGCCATTGAGCGCGAGCGCGGCGTCATCCTGCGCGAGTCCGAAGAGGTCGAGAAGGAGCTCGAGGAGGTCGTGTTTGACCACCTGCACGCGACGGCCTTCCAGCAGCAGCCGCTGGGCCGCACGATCCTGGGCCCGCGCCAGAACATCCAGGAGATTACGCGCACGGAGCTGACCAACTACATCAAGAACAACTACACGGCGGACCGCATGGTGCTCGTCGGCTCGGGCGGCGTCCCGCACGAGAAGCTCGTCGAGCTGGCCGAGAAGAACTTTGTCAACCTGCCGGTGACGTCGCCGTACGCCGTGCCCAAGAAGGCGTCCGACTTTATCGGCTCCGACGTGCGCGTGCGCGACGACGCCATTCCGACGGCCAACATTGCCATTGCCGTCGAGGGTGTCAGCTGGAACGACCCGGACTACTACACGGCCCTCGTGACGCAGGCCATTGTCGGCAACTACGACAAGGCGCTGGGCAACGCGCCGCACCAGGGCAGCAAGCTGAGCGGCTTTGTGCACAAGAACGACCTGGCCAACAGCTTCATGAGCTTCTCGACCAGCTACAGCGACACGGGTCTCTGGGGCATCTACCTCGTCACCGACCAGCTGACGCGCATCGACGACCTCGTGCACTTTACGCTGCGCGAGTGGTCGCGCCTGTCCATCAACGTCACGCAGGCCGAGGTTGAGCGCGCCAAGGCCCAGCTCAAGGCGTCGATCCTGCTGTCGCTCGACGGCACCACCGCCGTGGCCGAGGACATTGGCCGCCAGATCATCACGACGGGCCACCGCGCCAGCCCGGCCGAGATTGAGCGCACCATTGACAGCATCTCGGAGAAGGACGTCATGGACTTTGCCAACCGGAAACTGTGGGACCAGGACATTGCCGTCAGCGCCGTCGGCAGCATCGAGGGTCTGTTTGACTATGCCCGTCTGCGTGCGGACATGAGCAGGAACTTTTAAGCGGGGGGGCACCACGGCGGAGGTGCGGTAGTATGTAGATAAAGAGGGTTGTATTACTTGAAACCAGAATATGCAGTTAAGCAGTGTCTTTGTTCTCCACGTGATGTCATGTGATGCATTGTCGTCATTGCTACGAGTCTGTGCATTATCTATCCTTTATCGCTAACCATCACAACTCTACTCGAACAAAAACTTTAACCAAACACACAAACGCCGCCATGGCGCCAATCGATCACGCCTCGACGGCGCAGGCCGAGTGTACGTCTCTCTGTTACCCTCCCACGCATTCAATTGTCTAACAAAAGCATAGCCGCCATTCGCGAAACCATCCAGTCCCTCTACAATGTCATGCTGCACACGGCCAACTACGACGCCACCGGCCCGCACACCACCCTCGACGCCCTCGTGCGCGAAGTCGGCGTGCTGTCCAGCGCCCTGCGCAGCGTCAGCGTCGCCGGCGATGCCTCGTCGTCTTCGTCCCCTTCAACAACATCCCTGCCCTCCGTGCCCCAGGACCTCGTCCAGTACGTCGAGGCCGGGCGCAACCCCGACATTTACACGCGCGAGTTTGTCGAGCTCGTGCGCAAGACCAACCAGATCCGCGCCGGCAAACAGGCGTCGTTTGCGCAGTTCCAGGCCGTGCTGGCGCGCCAGACGCGGTCCGCCTTGCCCGAGCTCAGCGGCGACGTTGACCGCATCCTCGCAGCCACGGGCGGCGTCGCCAATGCCGCCCAGGCAAAGGCCACCGCAGCGGCTGATGCGGCCGCAGACGCAGCCGCGGTGCAGCCACCACCACCACCACCAGCAACAGCTACTCAGGCCCCGGGCCCGGCCCGGTCCAACTCGGCGTCGTCACGTGACGGCACACCGGGCGTCCTGACCCCCGGCGGCAGCACGCCCGGCCCCAACGCGGCTGCACCGGCTGCAGGCGGCGTGGCGGCAGTCGACATGATGGGCATCCTGCCGTTGACGCCCCAGGGGGCGGCAGTCCCCGCGAACCAAGATACCCATATGACTTGATACCCGAAACTACTGTAATCTATCTCACACATTTGCATAACACTCCGAATGCTACTGTAAATTCATAGATTAGCTGTAAATTGATTACCATCCACTGTAATTTACTGTAATTTGCATACACTCCAGTGTAGTTTGCATACAATCCACTGTAATGTGCGTACAATCCACTGTCGTGTGCATACAATCCACCGTAGTGTGCATACAATCCACTGTTTGATTTACAGTCATCTGCTGAAGACTGCGTGCTGAATCGCTGTAAATAAATCAAATCGCTAATTTATTTGCATGAATTTACCAAACGCCACACCTGGTATACATATGCTAAACGCCACCCAATATGCTCAGCTCTGCAATGCCTGTAGTGCCACGTTCAGCGGGACTATGCGCAGACTCCGGCCGCGCTTGATGCCGCCCTCTGCTGGCGCTCCTGTCAACCGCGTGGGCGATGCCGCATCCGTCCACTTGCGGAAGACGCTTTTGAGATCCCGCGGGATGCCCTCCAGCACCACCGACGTCGTCGGCACAAACGGCCGATCCTCGGCGCCGGCCACCAGCACGGCGTACTCCTGTGCAAACTCGAGCGCGTTGTGGAAGGCCGCGTACTGGTCCTGCGACTCCCGGCCGACAATGACGTAGAGCTCGAAGAAGGCGTCCAGCACGTAGATGCCGTCGGGCGACAGGTCGCGCTGGTCAAAGGGCCGCACCTCGACCACCTGGTCGCGCGGCCCGGCGTCCGACCGGAACAGCCGGCCGGCATACCGCTCGTAGCGTGGCTTGAGCCGCCAGTGGTCTGCCGAGCCGGGCCGGTTGCCCGCCCCCGAAGTGCCGGCAGCATCGCCAAACACGGCCCAAAAGTTGGCCGACTCGCGGCCCTCGTCGACCTCGGCCAGCTCGCCCACCACTGCCATGTCCATACCAAGCAGCCGTGCGCAGCTGACCTCGTCGACGCTGCTGCCCTTGCCCTTCCACAGGTGGCACCGGCCTTGCCGAGCAATCAAGAACGGGAAGCCGGAGCACAGGCTGCTCGGGTGGCACTCCACCTCGTCAAACACCACCTGGCCCATGTACCGCCGCCCGCACAGCATCGCCGCTGCCAGCCCGTCAAACGTGTGGCTCATGCCGCGGCGCACCGTCACGACGCCGCCCAGGGCCGCCACAAACTCGGCCGTCTCCCGGCCTTGTCGCAGCCGAACCAGCGGGCCACCCAGAGCACGCGCCTCGTTCTCGAGCACCACGTGCACGTCGTCTGCAATCGACAGGGGCACGTCGTCGCCCACCCAAAAGTACACCTCGGTCGACGAGCTGCTGCCCGCCGTGAACGTGTGCGGACACAGGTACATCTCGCCCTCAAAGAGCGTGCGTGCAAGGTGCTCCGACACCGTCTGCTTCCGGCCGTCGCTGCCAACGCGGAACAACTGCGCATCCACCGTGCGGACCGGACGCTCTGCAGCCGGTCGTTGTGACAGCACGCTGGCCGCGTCGGCTGGCAACCGGCGGCCGGGGCGCTCGCTGCCAAAAAAGTCACGCAGCACAGCAGACACCTCGTGTGCATTCCGGGACGGCGAGCGCAGGGGGGCCGGATACGCCGAGCCGGCAGACCCGGGCGCTACGGGCAACGGCCGTGCACTGCCGCCCGTCTTGTGTGGCGACAGGGCCCGCGGGTCCGGCAGTGGTCGCGCCCCGGCACCGCCCGTCTTCTGTGGCGACAGCGGCCGCGGCACCTCCACCGGCGCCGACACGCTGGGGCGGTTTGCCGTCTCCTCCAGGAAGCGCGACATTCTCTTGACATCAATCTTGCGTGGGCTGGCGGTACCGGCAGGCGCCTTGAACGTAGGGCTTGTCTTGGGCGGCAACGGCGACACCACACGCTTGGACGGCGTCGACTCCACCGGATCATCCTCAATCGGCTTCCAGGAGCCCGAGCGCGACAGCGACTCCGGCTTCGGGCTCGGCTTGGGGGCCTTTTTCGTCGACTCGGACACCTTGCGTGGTGTTGCCAGAGGGGACGGTGATGCAGCAGGCGCCGTCTCCGTCTTGGCCTGCAGATTCGACGGTGCCTTTCGCCGCGGGCCACGCGCACGACCCTTTGTCATGTGCGTCAACTGCGGTCCAGGCCCAGATGGTGCCTCCGTCGATGATGTGCCTGCTGATGAGCCTGCCGACGTGTCCGCGGCGGACGTGGTGGCCATTGGTGGCGGGCCACGCACCAGAAGCCCTGCCAGAGCCGGGTTGAAGCGGTCGGCCAGCTTGCTGCCGATGGCCTTGACGGGCGACGGCTCACGGTGGGCGTCCACAGTCGGTGTCGGCTTCATTGGCGACGGCTCCCGGCGGAATACGTCGCTCGTGGGCTTTGTCGGCGACGAGTCGCGACGTTCAATCATTGGCTCGCGCCGGAACACGTCCAGCGTCGGCTTGGTCGGCGATGAATCCCGCCGCAACGATCCGCCCGTCTTGCTCAGCTCCAACCGCTTCACCAGTCCTTCGGGCACGTTCTGCGACTGCCCCTGCGCATGTGCGTTCGTCGCAATGCCGCGACCCTCGGTCTTGGCCTGCGAAAACTCGGCCTTTTTCTGCAGGATGGCGTCCTTGAGCTCGTCCTTCTTCTCGCGCGGCTTCGGCCCGCCCGTCACGGCCAGCGCCGACTTGCCGCGCAGGATATTGTCCTTGAGCACGTCGGGCGCCACAAAGTTTTGTGTCTTGGTGCGCCGCAGCGTGCCAAACACCGCCTTGACCTCGTTGCCGCTGTCGTCCTTCTTTTCCGGCAGCGGCTGCCGCGGCTTGAGCGTGCTCCGAAAGTCGCTAATGGACTGCGTCTCTTTCAGGTCTGTCCGTGGTTTGGGCTGCAGCTGCGGCGGCAGCTGGGGTAGCTGGGGCAGCTCGTCCGGCCGTGCCTCGCTCACGCTCATGCCCCTGTCGTGCCGGATGCTGCTTATAGAGGCCGAGGGTGCGTGGTACGATATTGTGGCACTCCGGCCGGCGATCGTAGCTGGCGGCGGCACTGCGGCGCCGATCGGCATGGCCGACGACCGCAGCAGGCCGCCCGTCTTCACTTCGTGCTTGCGTGCCGGCACCGGTGCAGCACGCGCAGCATCGGCCATTGGCATGTTGCTTGTGGTGGGCCCCACGTCGGAAGGCGTGCTCCTGTGCCCCTTGTTCTTGTTCAGCTCTTGCATCCACGCCGGTTGGCTGTTGGGAGCCGCAAACGTCTTTGGCTTGGGCGAGTCGGGCTTGTTGAGCGCCGCATCCAGCCAGCTCGACGGGATCTTGGTCGGACTCCAGCGCCGCGAGTCCAGCGTCTTGGATGGGCTGGCCGGCTCCATCGCCTTCTTGTCGTCCTCCTCGGCGGCGGGGGCGGCGGGGGCGGTAGCGGCGGCGGTGGCGGTGGCAGTGGCGGCAGTTGTGCGCTCGTCTTGGTCCTCTGGCGCATGCGTCGGTGTCGCCGGACGGACGTCGCTGGCCGGGTCCTGCCCATGGCTCGACGTCGGCCGTGCGGGGGGTCCGGCCTGCGACGTAATGGTAGGGCGGCGTCCGACCTCGGTTCTGTGCAGACCCGGCGGCGATGCAACGCTCCAGCGCTTGACGCTGTCGCTCCGCTTCATCATTGCGCTCTGCACAAACCCACCCGCACCCTTGGTGGGCGACAGCGGCCGTGTCGGCGACGTGCGGCTCGAGGCGGTTGGCGACGGCGGCGACGCAATGATGTCACGGGACACCGGCGGGTCAAGCTTGTGGACCGGTGTCAGAGCTGCAGGGGCCGGCGAGCGGACGCTGGCCGCCGCGACAGCAAGTGCATTCGACGACTCAGCGGAAGGCCCGGACGACGGCTCAGCTGATGGCTCACGGCTCATACCAGGCAGCCGCGAGCTGGCCGCCGTCAGGTCTTGGCGGTCCTCGTCCTCGACCTGCGAGCGACGGTAGGCTGCCGAGTTAAGTCCGCGATCGGCTGTCTGGCGGAACCAGGCAGGGTCTTTGCCCGACAGGGTCTGGGCAATCTTGTCACGCGAGATGGGAGACTCGTCCGTGTCCTTGGACTCTGACGAGCGAACAGCGGCGTTCTCGGCGGCATAGACGGACAAGGGCCGGCGAGACGAGCGGTCTGGGCTCGGGGGCTGATTGGTCCGTCTCTGCTGCCACGAGAGAGTCGGTGTCCGCGCAAGCGGGCTCTCCTGGCCCGCACCGCCACCACTGGCACCACCGGCACTGCCGGCACTCAAGCCGGAGAAGCTAGAGCCAAGGCCGAGGCCGAGACCTGAACTGGACTTGGCGTCGCCGTCAATCGGAGACTCATTCTCCTTGGTCAACGACGAGGCCCCATTGTTGCTGCTGCGGGCCGGAGGAGACGACGGGTTGCTGCTGCTGCTGTTGTCGTTGTTGTACCGCTGGGGGTTGGGTGCCGGTGATGGCGTTTGGGCGGGCGACGACTTTTGGGGGGAAATGGACCTTGCTCGTTCTGGTTTTCGAGTGTTAGCAACGACACCGACTTGACGAGGCCGTCATGATTGACTCACCTGCGCGGCGTGCCTGACGCTCCCGCTTCTCCTGCAGAATGCGCTCCTCGAGCTCGCGGGCACGGGCCTCGTCCTCCTCGAGCCGGCGGTCCTTGAGCTGCTCGACGGAGCGCAGGAAATTCGACACCTCGTCCGACATGGCGTGTGTTATGGAGTCGATGGGCGTAGGGTAGACGTTGTCTGTGTATCTTTTGGTGGCACGTGTGCTGGTCTGGCTGTCATCCGGCACGCGGGACTGCAGGCATGGCACGACAGGCAGAGACGATGGGAGGGCGATTGGCGTCGATCGGTCAAAAATACGGTCCAGACTGTGAGCTTGGGCGGCAATGGGCCGGGGGTCGGGTCGGGAGGCAGACGGCCGAGAGGAGGAGGAGCAATTAGAGAGCCGGTAGAAGAAAGCCGGGTAGAAGAGAAGAGACTGAAGGAAAAGACAGGAAAAGGAGAAGAAGGGAGAGAGGGGTGAAGCTGGCGTCCGCTGCCTGTTGTTCGATTTGTTGTTTTTGCCAACTCTGCTATTTTTAACCGGTCGAGGTTGTTGACACCCCAGACGGTGCAAACAGCTGCGGGCACACTAAAATACAGTAAACACACTAGTGTCTGGACCAGTTACGGGGACAACAATAATAGCGTGCCGGAAGGTGGTGCCCACCAGTCACGGGGCGCCCCTCTTCAGCTGTGTAGGCTGTACTCGTATTACGTACGGAGCACTCTACACGGTACGAGTACTCGTACAACCCCCGATAATGCCTCTCACAGGACGCCGAGTTTGTAATTACGAGTAGTCTCGCAGCTTTGTGTACTCCGCAACGTATTGGTGTGTGGAATGGTCTAGATGACGTCTCTTTTTACGACTCTACGAGTCGATATCCCGGATATGCATTGCACCATCTTGTTTTGAATGTGAAACTCGCGGTGTGGCGAGGGATTTACTGATTTGCGTATTTGCCGGCACTTTCTTAGCTGAAGTGAATATATATATGTAAGAGTAGCTAGGGCGTGGGCCAACAGCAGAAACCGGAGAGACGGACAGTCGGGCAACAGGCGTTGTGCCGTTGATGTCTCAATGTTGATGTCTCAGTGGCCATGGTCTCAGGAACTGGCTCGCAAAACGAGTCCCGCACAGTGGCTACTCGTAGTACAGCAGTTGGGGTCCAGTACAGCCGGCAGTCGCCCGCAACAGCTGCCACCAGCTCAGTACAGAAACAGCCGTGCCTTGGCGTCCTCAACCACCCACGCCAGGCCTTCCTTGAGGTTGGCCCCCGTCATGGCACTGCACTGCAGAATCTTCCACCGATGCGAGACAATGTCGTCCAGTTTGAGGGCCTGTCTGTCAGTTTTTGAAAAGCGGATGCATTCGTATTCATGCAGCAGCCGACTCACTTGCAAAATCTCCTCGCCGTCCATGCAGCCGTGCACGTCCGTCTTGTTGGCAAACACCAGCAAGCTGGCCCCCGAGAGTCGCTGTTGGTGTGGTCAGTGCTTGCACGCCGTAAAACGAATCAAGAAAACACGCACCTCCTCCTGCAAGAGACCGTGCAGCTCGGCGCGGCAGTCGTCCATGCGCAGCCGGTCCGTGGCGTCCACGACCCAGATCAGCGCGTCGGTGCGCTCAAAGTAGTTGCGCCAGTACGACCGGAGCGTCTTTTGGCCGCCGACGTCCCCTTGGCTGTTAGGGGCGGAAGAGCAAAAGGGCAGAAAGTAAGAAGCGGAAGAACTCACAAATGTTGAGCTTGTAGCTGGACGGGAGGATCAACAGTCAGTGGACAAGGGTCTCAGCTAGAATGTTCAGTCCAAACAATCACCGTGCGACTCACCCCTCGTAGTCAATCGTCTTTATGATAAACCCCAGCGTCGGGCTGACCGTGTTGACGTCCTCGCCCATGATCTGCTTGACAATCGTCGTCTTGCCGGCATTGTCGAGGCCGCTGTTGGTTAGTTAGCTGTTGTACGCCTTGGACCGGGTCGCCTACAGCATGAGGATTCTCAGCTCCTTGTCCTTGAGACGGGCTTTCCGGAGGATGGACAGCATGGTGGATGGTTGTCGGGTGTGTATGTGGTGAGTTTGGTGGGTGATCTTTTGTGGCGTGATTAGTCAGCCATGATGTCTGATTTGTTCTGATTTGTTTGATTTGATTTGATTTGATTTGATTTGATTGTGATTTTCATCATGATATTGATTTGAGTTTCGTTATATTCTTATTTTTATTTGTTTCTTAAATATTTTAATCTCCATACTGAGTTATATTTCAGATAATATTTTACAAAAAACCCTCGTTTCGTAAATTGATAGCTCACGCTGAAATAAACCATTCATGTCGGTTAAAACCGTAGGATATACAGCTGTCTGTGCTTCTGAATTAACATAGAGTCGAGGTGTCAGCTGTCTGGACTCATATCAAGCAAAAAAACAATCACAATACCCATGTCAATGAAAACATAAAGAAGCAAGTCAGTATTATAAGAGTGAGATATAGGATGATATAGGGACAAGGGAACGACGAAAAGGAACAAGAAAAGACAAGAAGAGAATGAAAAAAAGGACTTTGAATAAAAAACCGACAAGAAAAAAGTGTATACGCCCAACGCCGCCACCGCCACACACTCAAGTCTAGTCCTCGGCCTCCGTGTCCGTGTCCGTCTCGCTCGTGTCCTCGGCCTCCTCATCCGTGCTGCTCTCGTCGTCCGAATCCCGCTCGTCGTCGTCGCCGCCGGCCACCTCGCGCCGCTGCTTGACCGGCCCGCCCTTGGCCGCGCTCAGAATCCCCGCAATCGAGTCCTCTTCCGGCTCGCTAATGTCGTCCTCCTCGGCACCCGCCGCGCCGGCCGCCTCCTCAACCTCGCTCGGGTCCCGCACCACCAGCGTCGTCTCCATGCGCGTGTCCAGCCCTGCGTAGCTGTCGCTGATGACGTGCATCACAAACGTGTACTGGCCGGCCTGGGGCGGCGCCGCGAACACCGCCTTGAACGTCTGCATGTGGAAGGTCGGCGTCGTGCCGTCGGCCTCGAGAATCGGCTTGTCAAAGGCGAAAAACGTAAACGGCGGCACCACCAGCTTGCCCTGCTTCGAGTCCGTCAAAAACACATACCACCGCGGCACATGCTCGCGGCCATAGTACGGCGCGTGTGCCAGCGGCGGCAGATACCGCACGCCGTTGCCGCGGTCCGACACAATCGTGCTGCCGTCGGGGTTCCAGCCCACGTCGGCCTTTTCCTTCTTGGGTAGTGGTGCGGCCGTCGCGTCCAGCGTCGGCATCGGCGGGTCAATGTCCTGCAGGTCCTCCTCGTTGACGGCCGGTGCTGCGCCCGCATAGCCCGGTGGGATGAACCGGAACTTGACCACCATCTGCACGAGCGAGCCCGCGATAATGTGCTTTTCGCCCTCGACCTTGAAAAACGCCCGGCTCACCCGCAGGTACGGCATCTGCTGCGCCACCGCCACGGCGTCTGCGTACTGCTCCTCCGTCAGCCGCCCGGGGCCCACGGCCAGCTTGCACCGCTTTGCGTCCGGCAGGTCCATCAGCCGCTGCACGGGCATCGGCATCGACCGCGACGACGCCGACGTGGCCGGGTCGCTGCGCTCAATCGCGGCCGCAATTGCCGGCGTCACGTGCGGCAGCTGCAGCAGCGGCGACGACAGCGGCGTCAGCGCCTGCACAAACAGCTGGCCCGCCTTCATCGACGCAATCATCGGCGCCGTGTTGGCGTACGCCACCGCCACCGCCGTGTACGCGCGCACCAGCGCATTGGCCACGGGGGCCACCTCGACCTTGGCTTCCTCGAGAGCCGCGTCGCCCAGCTCAATCCGCCCCAGGTGCGCCCAGAAGAGCGCCAGCACCTTGCGACGCACGCCCGTATCCAGGTTGCTGAGCTTGTCGTCGTCGGCTGCTGTGAGGCCTGCCACGGTGGCCGACGACGGCGACGCGGCCGACGACGACGATGCCGCCGACGCGGGTGCCGTGATGCGCGCCTCGATCGTGGCCAGCCCCGACTCGGCCTTGTCGCCCGGCAGCAGCGCTTCAAACTCCTGGCCCGTCGACAGCGCGGCAATCACGCTGGCCTCGTTGGCCCGGTCGTCGTACTCGAGAAAGATGCGGTTGGCGCTCTCCATCAGCACGTTTTCGCGCGACCGCCGCAGCGTGCCGTACCACCACGTGCCGACAAAGTAGGGCAGCAGAATACCAAAGGCCAGGAAATAGCCCAGCACCAGCAGGTGCCCGTATGCGTCCGACACAATGGCCAGCGGCAGCGCAATCTTGATGGCCGTGGTCTGCTTGCCGTCGGGGTGGCCGTACTCGAGAAAGTTGTTGCGCACCGTCTCGTCCGTCAGCGCCTGGTACGCCTTGCCAATCTCGACGTAAATGTTGTTGAGCGACTCGAGCGTCTCGTTCTTGGCCGGGTCCGGCTTGATCTTGTCGGGGTGGAACTTGCGCGACAGCGTCTTGTACATTTTCTTGATGACTTGTTCCGAGGCGGACTTGATGGTCAGTACTTTTTCTTCTTCTCAAAAAACCAGAGTCGATAAACTCACATCCGGGATCCCCAAAATGTCATATGGATTCCAAATCTGCTTGGCCTCGGGCGTGTCCATGGACAGGATCAGGTACAGCGAGTAGCCGGCCACGGCATAGGCCGCTGCCGTCAGCAGGCTGAGGCCGACGCGGCGCTTCTTCTGGTGGAACTTTTTGCGCGCTGCCGTGACCGTCTGCGCGTGCGCGTGCGTGATCTTGGTCGGGATCCGCGGGATCTCATCGAGCAGAGACGGCGTGTGGCGGAGCAGCCGCCATGTCAAGGGCAGCGCCGCAATGGACGACACGGTGAACGTGAAGAAGGGCCATAGCTGGCCGTCCTCGTCGTAGCCGTAGTCTGAGCTCATGGCGGAAAAGGCAACGGAGCGAAGCGAGTCCGCTCAAAAGGTCGCGGTCCGATGTCGTGATGTCGTCGAAGTCGTCGAGGTGATGCCGTCAAGGTAATTGCTGCTACTGTGGTGCTGTACTGCTGTACTGCTGTGCTGCTGTTCTGCTGTGCTGCTGTGCTGTACTCCTGCACTGTATTGTACCTGACCAGAGACACAAAAGAATGGCAATGCAAAATTCGCAGACACAAAAGAAAAAGGCACCTCCCGCTGTCGTTGTACTTTGGAAAGACAAGACTGAAAGGTGGCAAAGACAGCTTGTCCTAAAAGGTGCGCTAGGGCAAGCTACGGGGCGTTTGCATTTGAATCGTGGCCTTGCGCGTGTATGTGTGCGGACAGTACTTGCACTGTGCCAAGAGTGGATCTTCACCCCGCCGCTTGGGTTTTGCAACGTTTGCAACATCATTTGCTCTTTCCGGCCTTAGCGAGGTCAACACACGTGACACAATTCGTATATTTTCTTCTATCCGATACGCCCGTCTAGAAACGACAACATGGCAAGGATAACAGATAATGGACAATGAGACAAGCAGATGAAGCAGAAATGAAACAAACAGACAACTCAGCACCAACGACAGATACCAACGGTTGATAGAGTAGATTGGAAAACGAAACAAAAGGAACGCCGGCCTCTCGGCAGACGACGGCCGGGAGGATGATCTGACGGCAGACGGCAAGCAAAGCAAGGGGCACAGGGTAGGAAGGCAGACAACGCAGGGTAGACAGACCGGGCACGCAGGGTAGACGGATCGGAGACAGTGGAAGTGAGACGACAGCGACACTACCGACGCACCCGCCGCACAAGCATGTAGATGACCCCGGCCACGACGCCGAGCACGGCGACGACCTCGGGCGGGAAAAAGACAAACGCCGCAATGACGTAGTTGCCAAAACGTCGCACCGTGGTCACCAGCTCGTCTTGCCGGCGAGTCGTATGTGAGGCGGATGCCGCAAAAGACTTGCCCGGACTCTTGTAGTTCTCGCCGTCTGTCTTGTCGTCGGTCATCTCGCCGTCTGTCATCTCATAGTCGCTGTCGTCGTCGTCGCTGTCGCTGTCGCTGTCGCTGTCGCCCTGACTCCGGCTCCGGCTCTGACTCCGGTTCCGGCTACCGTCGTCGCTCCGTCACTGGTAGCGGAAGTTCCCTCCGGGGTAGCCGCCGCGCTGCCGGCCGCCTCCCTGCTCAAAGTGGAAGCCGCCGCCACCGCCAGGGAACCCACCGCCTGGGAACCCGCCGCCGCCAAAGCCACCGCCGCCAAAGCCGCCGCCACCCCCGAAACCACCACCCTGGCCGCCCATCATGCTGAACAGAATCTCCGGGTCGATGCCGCCTGCGCCGCCCGCGCCGCCACCAAACATCTCCGAAGGGTCCACCAGATCCTCGCCGCTGTCGTAGCGCGCGCGCTTCTGCGGGTCGCTGAGCGTCTCGTAGGCCTCGCCAATGTCCTTGAAGCGCGCCTCGGCCGTCTCGTCGCCCGGGTTCTTGTCGGGGTGGTGCACGACGGCCAGCTTGCGGTACGCCTTCTTGATCTCCTTGTCGTCGGCCTCCTTGGTCACGCCGAGGATCTTGTAGTAGTCCTTGCGCTGGCTCTTCTTGAGCTCCAGCTCCGCCTTGCGCAGCTCCTTGGCAATCGTGCGGTCCTCAGGCTCGCGCTCCTGCAACGCTTTCCACTCGCGCACTGCATCCTCCCAGCGCTCGGCTGCCATGAGCGCATTGGCCTTTGTGCGGCGCGCCTTGCTGTAGCTGGCGTCCAGCGCAACCGCTGCATCGCAGTCGCTAATCGCCGCGTCGTACTGCTTGAGCTTGACCTCGCACAGCGCGCGGTTCTGCAGCAGCTTCGAGTTGATGCCGCGGTTGGCCGGGTCGATCTTGAGTGCCTCCGTGTACTTGTCAATCGCCGCCTGCCACTGGCCCGCCTTGTACTCGCGGTTGCCCTCCTCCTTCATGCGGTCGAGCCGCTGCACAATCCGCAGCCACTTGATGGCGTCCTTCATGTCGGGGTCCAGGTCGATGGCGCGCCGGAAGTGCCGCTCTGCCTGTGCATTGTCGCCCTGCGAGTACAGCGCGCGTCCGCGCAGGATGATCGCCTCGGGGTCCTTGTTGTTGGCGCGCAGCAGCGAGATTGCAATGTTGGCCGCCTCGCCAATGTTGTTGTCGCCGCCCATCTTGAGGTATGCGTCGCCGCGCATCAGCTGCCACTTGCGCGGCGGCAGCGCACTCGCGCCCAGCAGGCGGCCCGCCAGCTCGAGTGCGTGCAGCGCCATTGACCCGCTCGTGCCCGTGGCCAGGGCCTCGCGTGCCGCGTTGACGTGCTGCAGCATCTCCTTGGCCGGTGCCATGTCCTTGGCCGACGGCGGCGGGTTGATGCGGCCAAATGTCATGATGGCCTCCTCGGGACGGCCCAGGCTCGTGTAGATGCGGGCCAGGCGCAGCAGGATCTTGGCGTTCTGCGGATCAAACTCGGCAGCACGCAGGCAGTCGTCCAGGGCCGCCGAGTAGTTGCCCGCCGACATGTAGGCCGCGGCGCGGTTACCCAGGTACGTCGGCGACTCGGGCAGCAGGTTGACGGCTTATCTGTTAGTACACTGACACAGCTACGAGACGACACGGGAAATAACCCACCCTTTGTGTACTCGGCAATGGCCCGCGTGTAGTTCTTCTCCTTGAAGAACTTGTTGCCCGCCGCCTTGAAGCCCTCGGCCTCTTCGGCCGGCGTCAGCGACGGCGTCTTGTGTGGTGGCGGCACCGGCACACTGTCCGTGCCGGTGCTGGCGGCCCCATTGATGGGCACGGTGCCATTGGATGCCGGTGCCGGTGAGGCCGTTGCGGCTGCGGCCGTCGCGCCTGCAGAGGAAGACGAGGCTGCAGGTGCCGCGGCTGCCTGCGGCGAGGTGTTACTCTTGGTAGGCGAGGACGGGTTCGCAGCGGCTCCCGCAGCGCCGGCTGAAGTTTCGGGATCCATCGAGTTGCGTTTGGACCGGGCAGAGAGCGTGGCACTCAAGCGTTTGTACTCCTCGGGCGGGAGATTCAACGGGTGCGTGTTGGTCTCGACTTTGCGGCGCCGAAATGACGACGATTTGGACGGCAGTGGCACAGAAGGGGGTATCCGGTCAGCGGTGGCCGACGGGTGTCGGGGGCTGTGCACCGACGATGAGGGGACGTGTTTTGCCCGTGGTGTTGATGTCGACGGTGGTGACGTCGATGCAGGGGCAGATGCAGAGGCAGAGGCAGAGGCAGAAGCCGATGCCGAGGCTGATCGCGGGGACCGGGGCGAGTTGGTGGTGGTCCGTGGGTTAAGTGGTGGTGGGGGGCGGACGTGCCGCGGCGGCGTGTGAGCAGAGTAGGGCGGCGGCGGCGGCGATGTGGCCGGGTCGTATACGGGAGGTTTGCTGGGCGCCTTGGAGGGCGTCGTTGTGGTCGATGCTGACGCAAAGGGCGTCGGGCGGCTCGCAGGCGAGGCTGGCGCTGGGTGTTTTAGGGGAGGCTCCGGTGGAGGGTGGTGGTGGTGGTGGTGGCTGTGGCTGGCGGCGATGGGGTGTTCGTAATCGTCGCCGTCGTCGTTGGGTTGGCGGGATGGTTTTTTGCTAAAAAAACGATTCATGCTGATTATTGTATTTTTGGGGGATTTTTTTTGGTCGGTCCCAGTGTTGTGAATAAACCTATTTTTTTGGGACTTTAATTTATCCCGACACTGTTTCCTTGATCCCTACCCCTCAGGCCGGCTGGCGTGGAATGGGGGTGGAAGGCAGAAGAAGAGTTCCAGGAGCTGTCGTTGGTTGGCTAGTGGCATGAGTATCCGTACAGTACAGTGAGGGAAGGGAAAGGGAAAAATGAGAACAGAAGACAAAAAGAAGACGGAAAACAAAAGAAACAAGCAAACAAAAAATACAAAATACAAAATACAAAACACATCAAATAAAATAAAATAAAAATAAAAAGAAAGGGCAAAATAAAACGACAAATAAAAGGCCAAAAAGAAAGGAGAACAGAGACAAACGCAAACAAGAGGAAGGAGGAGAGGAGCGGACCTACCTGCACTGACTGCAGTCGTTCTTTCCTGATGCGACGCTTTTCTTTGTAAGCAGACCCAGAAATGCCGACGACGCTGGACGCTCGTGGACGCGGTGCGACAGCGGGAGTGGCGTTGTTGTGACAGCTTGCAAACGGAGAGCTGGACGAGCAGGAGCTATCTGGAGCGGGAGGGAGGAAGTAGCTGGAGCGGGAGTTTGAGTCGGAGCTGTAGGGGCAGGGATTGAAGCGAGAGGTCTTGGGTCGAAGCCAGAGCTGACAGTTGTGGGAGATGTCGGACTGCTCGCAAAGTGCTGGGGAGGTAAGCGGCGGCAATGAATGGCAGGTCGGTGGGAGGAGGCTGGGTGGTAGTGAGGCAGGGTCGCTGCGGTTGCGGCCGGCAGTCGCAGCAGCCAGGAGACAGAAGTGGGATCAGCAGCACGTCGACGAGGTCGGGGCTGAGAGCATTGTGCGTGGTGTGCGTGGTGTGCGTGCGGTGGGCTTGCGTGCGTCTGGTCTGGGAAGTGTGCAATGTTTTGTGTGCAATTCCTGTTGTTTTCGACGAGTTATGTTGCTCCGTGTTCTGATTTGTTTACTTTGTCGTGGGTTCGGCAGCCTCTGCCCTCGTCTCCATCCAGCCTAGGTACGTAATGTGCCTACCTACCCTGGACTGGGCAGCAACGGGCTTCCTTCCTGGTACGGCTATTGGTGGGGACATGTTTATGCAATTATTGCATTACTCGTATTTATGTAGGCGATTCCACTGGCTCACATCAGCTACGGAGGAAATGAAGACAGCAAAACGCAGAGAAGCAGTGGAAAAGCAGAGGAAAAGGAGAAAAGAGAAGAACAAAGTTGAGAACAATGAGACGTGTCGGCCACACCCGCTATCCGTCCCTAGTCTTGTTTGGGCTCTGTCTCGACTACAAGTACTCGGTACTTCTGTAGATGATTCCTGTTCTAGTTTAGAGCGTTGTTATCGAAACTGTGTGTAGTAGAGGTGATTGAAGGGGTGATTAAGAAGGTGCAGATGATGTGTTTAGATTCAGTAGTGTTCTGAGTATTCATGACGGTGAAGACAGTGAAGTGGTCTGTGTGTTGTAGCCAAGTCACGTGTCATTGGGATATTTCCCAATTTAGCACTATCACGACGTCATCTTTACTGAGTCGACTTCATGCAGCCTCAGCGGCTTCACCATAGCACCAGCAGCACATCAATGGCAAATCAGCACCATGTCAACAGCTTCACTAACAGTGTACTCAAAAGCACATTAACTTTTCACTAGGTTCAACTCTGGAGTCTGTCAACGCACACTATCTGACGTCCAGCCACCACATAGTCAGCCATAACTCAGAGGTATCTGGTCGTCAAGAGAGTGAATACTGAAATGACATGTGAGTCTCACAACCTTGACACGTGAATAGAAAACACAGCGCATGGCATGTGAATCTCACAGTCTCAGACTCGTCTATAAAAGGCCGGCCATCCCGCCACCCTTTGCACCAAACTCTCCCTCCTCTCCATCCTCCTCAGGCAACTCAGGCAACTTCGTTCCTTGCAACACTTGGGCATCGCGCCTTGTCACGCGCCTCTGTCCTGTCGGACGTGGCTTCTTCGATACGTCTCTCTCGGGGCATGTATCCTACGCTGGCGTCTTCGGGTGGTCGAGTGTGGTGAACATTGACCCAAAGACACCAAAGACACCAAAGACACCAAGACTCGCTGCATTTGCCTGGAAAACAAATGGGTGACCAGCTCATCACGAGCTGGAGCACCAAGCTGTTGGTCACGAGACTCCCGTACGACTGGAGATTTGATTTCTACTCCGAGCTGGCTTGGAAGCTGTACTGGACGAAAGTCAGATCGTGCGGTGCCACCACTCAGCCTTTGGCTGGCTTGCCAGAACGACCGAGAAGGGTGATATGCTGTTGGTGTCAGCAACGCCATTCTTAAGTTCAATCAAGGACATCAGAGGCGTACTGACCACCATCAACAACATGCAAACATCAGCTACGACGTCCCTGTCGGGGGAGAGACAGCGCAGGTTTTGCTCTATGAGCACTTCCACGCAGACGAGGACTCGCCTTTTCCTCGTACAATTGCGGGTTAGACCCGACTTGTTCTCTGTCAACTGCAAGACACCCAAAAAGGACGCCTCCGCGAAATCACTATTTTCCATTGGGTTTGAGTCTCGAGAAAGGGTCCAGCGTTGTCATCTCCACGTTGCTGACCTTGCCATCGGACAATATACTACTGCCACATATATCGAACAAGGCACTCTCCATACACCTGGCGTGTACATTTGGTTTCTTTCCAAGCCAAGCCAGAACGTCACATCCCAGTCTTTGGCTCCATCACTCGGCCCCATCGGCTCGGGCCATCACTTCGTGTCACAGACTACTCCCTGATGGTGGCCGCCTGTCTTGACACCTCTCCAGCCGCAGCGTTGCACAGCTGGCCACTTTCAGACCGTCTCCGTCAGACGCATGGCTGGAGTGATGCTGCAAGTCACCTCACCCACTTTATGCGTCCACAGAGCAGTCTCTACGGCCGTGCGATGCAGCCTCGGGCTCTGGTACACATGCCCCAGCGATGACGATAAACACTTGCTAGGGCAGACAAATTTTGTGATCCAACGGCCACAACAAGGACTTATCGGCGTGTCGTCTATGGCCAGCAGGACGCGTCAAAATAAACACCGCCATCATCGCCAAAGGGCAATAGTCCCGTGTGGGAAGTTGACTGCGTTGTGTGAGCGCTGTCACAGCTGCTGGCTAACCCGGAAGATTGACGACGTGCTCTGGCCTATTTTCTTTCAGGATCTTGTCCAATCGAAGGGGAACTGCAGGATCTTGGAAAGCAAAGGCGATTGTCGCATCTTGCAAAAGCAAGGGAGACTGCAGGACCTCGAAGAGCAAGGGCAACTGCTGATGTCCACCTGTTGGTGACGACACTCACTGCTATCAGCCACGGGTGCCCGGTTGTACAAGACAGGCAAATGCGAGTCACACAGTGGTTTGTGTGCTCTGCGTGGGTTTCGATCACGAGGACATCCGTCCATGGCCACCTACAACACAATGTTGGAGCCGAATCGGAATCAAGTCATCCAGCCAGACGAAGGACCGACAAGAGGAGAAGCCGAGGTGAAATAAAAGGCCGACAAAATGCTGGCTAGCTGCACTCCCCGTGTTATGACCACAGTCTGGAGGACACTGGGAACTGCCGACCATGCGAGTCGCAGTTCGCTGGAATGACATTGCCGCGGACAGGCTCCGGCGTCCTCGAGCTCAGCGAACTTCTCCAGCACTAATCCGAGGTGACATCACCGCCACATCGGTCGCCAACGCTCACCGAGGCCAAGGCTCGCCGCAGGTCATGATCGCCACCATGTCGTTGCGTCGGCCCCCTCGACAATCCAAAGTGGCGGAGCACTACCGTTCAGGATGTGGTCTCGGGTTTCCGGCTGCACGACGCAACCATGGATAATCGGCAAGCCTTTGAGGCTGTACGAAGTGATTGCAAGCCTGCCGTGAGAGAAACGACAGTGAGAAGAAGAGATCTCTCTCGGACCAACCCTGAAACGACAGTCCGGCTTGTTAGCACGGCGTTGATTGTCTGGGTTCTCTGGGGAAGGTCCGTGGTTGTTCGACTGACCAGCTTATTTCGAAGAGGACAAGAAGAGTGTCAGTGTCCTTGTGATGGCCGACCAAGTATGGTACCAGCTGTGGGTTCCTTTCTGGCCCAGACTCAACATAACGGCCGTTGTCTTTGTTTTTTCAGACACACTTCCAGCCTATTGCTGTTATCGACTCAGTGGACTGAACCCTGCTGATGCACAGGCGTCCTTTACTGACCTTGTGATAGTGCAGCTCCGTGGTCCTACAATACAGTACATCAGCGGAACGGAAGAAAGCAGCAGCTCACATTATGACAGACACACCCTGCAAGACAGGGACATTGACCCCCCTTCGTCATGACAGGTCGCCTTGGACTAGGCCTCGTGGCATGACCTTTGGTACGACTCGGTCGAACCCAGAGAAGAAGCTGTCATTGACGTGCAAGCCTGGCTGGCCTTTTTTTTTTTCGAGACGAGAAAACGCTGTCCAGGTTTCTGCCCACCACGCTCAGCAGCAGAACCATTACGTTGGCAGACACAGAACCTTCCGAGTCGGCGCCGACACCAAATCGAAGTGATCAACCAGACACTTTGGCAGCAATGTTGACCTTGACCGGCATCAATGTTGCCCGGCTTCGATTCTGGCTTGCTTGTTCGCAATGGAGCGAGCAGCCCGCCCCTATTCCTCCTTCCTTGCTCTCCTGATCATCGCGCGTTCTGCCCATCTCGCCAATCCGATTTATCTGCGCACACCATGGTCACCACCAATCTATGCCTTGCTCGTAATGACGCAGTACAAGTCATTCATAATCGATGTTAGTTCAAGCGCACAGCATGGTTGATTCTCCTGCCTCGCGAGGAAGCAGACGATCGGCACACACGACCCCCCGTTGGTCAGCGGAATTGCACGGCTAGTTGATCGCCCAGAGTTCTAGACGCAACGTGCAGGAAGATGATCACGACCAGACAAGCAGACAAGCAAAGAACCAGACACATTCAACACAATTTCCAGCCACGCGGCGGCCAGCGTTGTCGCGGTCACAGCCAGGCAGACTTGGTCGTTGCAGCCTTTTCCAGTCCCTTGAGGGCCAGGTGCCAACGATGGATCGCCAACGACCAACGACGTGGCGGCAGGTATCTCGGCCTTGTTCAAGACCGACGGCAAGACACCTGGATCGGCTTTTGCCTACAGCATGCCACGTTCACACCCTCAGATCGTGGCTGGCAAAACTTTGGAAAGGTTCGGGATCTTCCGAGTTTGGCCAGAAGTGCAGCATCTGCACCCGGCCCAATTGCTCATGGGAACGCGCAAAGTTACTAAAAAACTTAAAAAGCTCCGGAGCAAGTAGCTGTACGACCCGTATCCTTCGAGTGGGTTGGAAGCCAGAATTATGCAACCGCCTACTCCCTCTCTTACACTTGAACCATGCAGTGGTATCTCTCGTGTCTTGCCAAAGCGACACAGGTACTTCTGGAACGTCCCGAATAATGCTCCCGTGGACGATGCCTGTGCTAGTCCTGACTTGGATCAAATCATAGGACGTGGGTTAGAGTGCTCCTGCCACTCACATCAATAGGCTTCTAGAAAAGAAGACCATGACACTCCCACTTCGTCCTATCCGACGACGAGACTCGAGGTGCACTGGGCTCTCGAGATTACCAGAAACGAATAATCAGTCCCAGAAATGGCGTCCGGCGCAGTCAGTCACTATTCCCGCTGACTTGGCATCGAGACAATGCGTGTCATACAGGCAAGGCTGGACGAGTCGTCCCTCGTCGTTGACGGAGGGCGACCAGTACTTTGGCTTCAAGGCACACCAAGTTAAAGGTATGTATATACGACAACTGTCTTTGCTTTTGCTGACTGAACAAGATATGGCACTCCGGTGGGAGCTTCCTTGTGCTACCCAGCAGTCGGAACGCCATTGCATCAAATGAGACCGGAACCGGAAAATGGTGCAAGAAAACTAGAGTCTGCCCTCTCTGCCATCTGCCCCATGCGGCACTTCGATATGGGCAGCAAAAACCCAGTCCAACGACACGTCAACGCTTTAATAGCGGTCGGCGCGCCACTCAAAAGCGCCAAGGGTGCTTTTCATCTCAAAGATGACGTGGCAACCCGGAGTTTCCTATCGCCCTGGCCGAGAGGGATCGAAAAGGATTTCCAAGGGCCGGAGTGAGACATTACGAGAAGATCAAAAGAGACACGGCAAACAACCTTATGGTATCCCAGCGGGGGCAGCTGGGCCGAGCAAGTCCAGGACGGCGGCGGTATGCAGCGCTGTGGCGCCACCTGTCATGCTATGATGCCGCCAGCACCCATAGTCTGTACGTGATGTGGCTGCATCGGACGACCGGAGACAAGTCTCAAACGGTGACACTCTACGGCATATTGCTGGCACGATTGCAAACTGCCCGCATGCCGTGCCCGGGCTCTTCGTGCAGATGTACGGTTATACAACGCGGTGCCGTGTCAGCGGTGCGAGACATCATAGCGCCGGCACGTCCGCGTGGCGGAGGACGGGACGAGTACCACCGGCCGAGTGATGGTCCCGTTCTTTGAGTGCATCTCGTTGCCCGGTTTCGACGAGGGGGCGTGCGGCAGTTGTCAACATCATATAGCCGCGTCGGACTGCTCCATCCACGAGAAGAAATGGGCACAGACTAGCCCATTCGTGAGTCAATGAGGCCTACTCGTCCCAAGTCCAAGAACAAAACACGCTACCCATATTTGCGAAAGTCTGGCTGTCGCCGAGGAGTGTTCCCTAGAAACCTTGGTGATCTTATCTTATGGTCTCGCTTGCCAGAGACCTAGCAATCCTCTGAGAAACTTATGCGTTCGAATTCATCTCACAGTGGCAAACTTGCGCACCGGAACGTCGCCGTATCTGTTCATGGTCACGACCAGGCTGCTATGATGCAGGACATTCATCATGGGCATCGGGTGCCGATTTTATCGAGTCAGTATATGTTGTCCTACATCCCTTGTTCTTGCTTGCTGACTCTTGCCAGGAGATTTGCGTGTCCTCAAAGACGACATCTGCTTCGTGCCGGCATTCTCCAGGTGACCCTGTGATATGGTCACGGCCCTGAACCGGCAACCACACCGTCGAGAGCTACGACAGACACAGAGTTCTTGTCAGAGCTGGCTTATTTTCTGCTGGACCAGTCTGTTCTAATACGGACACTGGATACTGGCCAACGGAGATGGAATCACGGCCTCTCGTTGCAAGACCCTCTGTCCGATATCCTTTGCCGTCTCCGACTGGCTTCGACGAGTGCCGCTCATGACGACCAGTCGTCGTCTGGGTATGCGTGCATACTCGCCAACTGCTGCAACGTGGATCATGTGTTGCCAACTGCAACATGGCTCGCCACGCGCATCATCGTCACCAAACTGCAAGTCCGATGCTGACTGACGAGTACAGTATCGTCGGAGCTGGTGAGCCGGCCATATTCAACTTTCAGGTGGCTTTCTCGACACGGTGAAGATAATCTCCGTGCTGCTCGCGTCGGCAACGCTGTGGTACCTCAACTTTGTCCGCGACGTCCTACAGGAAGGCAAAACAACAACTCTCTGGCAAGCACTCGCCCAGACGACAGACGCAGTGCTGCCTCAACTCGAATGCAGCAGAACACTATCCAGGACGGAGGACCATCCAGAGTCTTGTGCCATCTACGCGTTATTGGACACTGGACACCATGCATCCACCTACCATCAGGACACGGGTAGGCAGGCCAGTCTTGTTCTGCAGCCTTTTCATCGCGTCTAGCTTCTATTTGGACTCGAGCTTCTATTTGGAGTCGAGCTTCTATTTTGAGTCGTCCACCCAGCTGCTGGCAGCCGCATTCCATCCTGTGTTCGTTTCCGACGGCGGCATTCAATAGCGACTGGCGAGTTGCCAAGCTGCAGCCACTGGCACATGTCCACCCGGGGTTGTGTCCAGCCCAGGCAAGCACCTCAGGCAACCGAACAAATCACGGCGTCTGCTACAGGCCACCGGCTCTACGTGGCCATTGTGCACGACATATCCACTACTCGTTGGTGATCCTCTTGCAGGATACGCAAATCTCAAGCCAGAACGCATCGGATTTTTCGATCCCCGCAAGGACAACCCCAATGGTACCGGCCTGGTCACTGACGGCAAAACGTCGATCTACACCAATGTATTTTACGCGCAGGGCCGAACAGATGGCCCGGAAACACTCCGCGGCTGCAGTCTTGGAGACGTGGACGCAATGTTTGCAGGGACCGGCCCTGCAGTGGTACTCTTGTATCCTGCAAGATCACAGCCGTAGCTCTCTCCAGCGCGGCCCTCTGGCTGATGTCGTCCTCTGGCTCAACGAGCGTTTCAAGAACTCCTCCGCCAAAAGCCAAGAATCTGCACTCGGTTCGGCTGACAGTCACCGACGTTTCCAAGACATGAAACGAAAACCAGCATTGAGTCTTATGCCTGGGACTAGCCATTGCAGCAAACACTTTTCCCGTCGTCCAATATCTCTGGCCAGCAGGCCGTGTTTCGGGCAGCTCCGCAAGCTGCTGGAAACGATCGCAGTGACCGAGACGCCCTTCTGAATCCTACCAAGCAGAAGATCTGCAGCAGCCAGAGGAGGCAGCACCAGCCGTTTTATGGAAAGGACCGGTCAGTGAACGATTTTCCGTGAAGAAAAGTTTGTGCTGCCCATATCACGGCGGAAACTACACGGAGAGCCACCATGGCGTCACCTGCCCGGAGCCGGTGCTGGGCACGATGGACCTCGCGGGCAGTTCTCCATGCACGTGATATTGCTGTCATGGCTGCATGCATGGAGGAGGCTGTATATCGGTCAGTACCTGCTTGAATTTGCTTCTTGTTGTCTGTTGCTGACACGGATAGCTGCCGGTTCTGGCCGGCGGCTGTACGATCTTCCTCTGGTGGATAGCAGAGATATACGACTCGCACGCATCGCACAGGCATCATCACCACCCCGTTCGCCAGTGTGGACCGCCACATTCGGCTGGATGCCGCCCATGATCTAGCCCAGGCCGTGCAAAACTACCGAGACGACGTGTCTCGAGAAGTATTCCAAGGGGTGCAGAGGAATTATGACAGGCAAGGAGCGCCTCCTTTGTCGAACATGTTCATAACAAGCCTCGCGAACTGGGTGGCTACGGAACACGGCACTGCAGGCCAGTTCAAGAGCGAGTCGTATGGGATGGCCGGTGAGCTCTGCCGAAAGCAGTCAAACATTTAATCACAAGGTCGGCCTGCTGGTCTTTTCCACGGCCATGGCTGACGACGACGGCCATGAGCTGTCCAGGCCTTTGCAAAAGCTTTGCATCTCGCCGGGCCACGCAATGGCATACGCTCCGACGTCATCTGGCCGGGTTTTGGTGGACAAGGCTATTGGCCTGCCGTGCCCTTTTCAGACAATTCTATCCTCCAGCAGTGTGCTCGAGGACAGGGAATGGAGTTGTCGGGTACTTAATGTGACGGTGAGTTGTCCTATCTCGTTTTTTTCTTCTTTGCCTACTGACCCCCCTAGTACGAGGGAAACTATCCGACGGGGTGTTTCGGCTTGCAAATCCGTCGCCGATCCGCCCACAAGGAGAGAGGCTGTCCTCGATAGTTTCAAGGCTGTTATATTCGTCTGGGAGTGTCTTTTCGTCCCAAGTCCACGCAGGCATGTCTGTGACATATCTTTGCAACTTGCGCGGGCTGGATTGACACCAGTATTTCTTTATATCGATGACTTTATCGTGCCTACTCTCGAGCCAGATGGCACTGGACATCAGCCATGAGCACGGAAGCAGACCACTTGACGAAAACCGTTCACGGCTGCTAGAGCATATCAACAACGGCAGGCCAACAAACATATCCACGGAAAGGCAAAGTGTCAAGATGATATTGTCCCAACAGCTTGTCAAAGCCGTCGACCAAGCAGCCTTTGATGGTGCTGTTCTACGCCGACCGCACAAGAGTGTTGTACTTTGGAGCACAACAGCCCACCACGCCAGGACGAGCTGTGATACAAGGCCAGCCCTGCACAGTGCCTGGCAACAACCTCAAAGTGTTCTCGGCCGCCTCATGCGGACTGCGTCGAGGATTGCAAAAGTTCTAGCACCTCATGATCAAGTATGCTGGCGCTCCTGTGTACTGGAAAGCAAACAAACAGGCCACATCGACAGCAGAGGCGGAGCTGCTTGCGCTATCGGACGCGACGAGAAAGGACATTATTCAGATGCGACTGTTGACAGAACTCGGCGCAATGTCCCTCCATTAATGGCATTTCCAAGCCGCGGTGCTCAAAGCCTGTACTTCGTGTCTCCAAGGCACCGCTCTTCAGTGGTACAGCTGCATTATGCAAGAGCACGACCGGATCATACTATGCTCGAGCGCAGCCCGCTGTCCGACGTCATTTTCAAACTCAACGACTGCTTCGAGGACTCGTTCACCAAGTCCAACGCATATCCTGCGCTCTGCCAGACTGACGCTCGTCGATGTTGCTCGCGGCCAGGTTATCCTCCAGTCTGTCAACACGATGGCCAGATGATGCGCACTAGGCGCATCTGCACCAGCTGACCAATACACAGCACGTCCTTGGTCATGCAGACGCTTTTGGACTCTCATCTGGATACGCACCACTTTGGCACCAAAAGACTGTTCATCTCACCGTGCGTTCACCTTGCTCATCTCGCCAGACAACGCAATTCACTCTGATCAGAGTGGGGCATCTCTGGATTTCCTTGTTTCTGTTTGCTTCGAGCGTTCTGGTTGGCTCCTTGGTCTTTGTTGTTTACATGAAAGTGGTGATCTCTCTCTCTCTCTTCACTTATCACCAACCTCATTCCCGCACACTACCAGCAATCGCGATCCTGAGCACACACATCTCTTCCTCTCCCCTTTCTTTCCTTCCTTATTTGTGTTTCTTCTGATCAGTGCCCCTCGCTTATACTGAACAACTTTTCTTTTCTTCTTTCCTTTCCTTGCTCTTAGTCATCTCTCCCTCCCTTCTCTTTTTACTTCCTTTCCGTTTTTCCTTCTATCTTTTCTCCTTTCTTTTTTTTCTTCTTTCTTTTCCTCCCCAGTCCCGTGATCCGTAGACTACTCTACTGGAGTACAATAACGAGAAAACAAAGAAAATAGAAAAAGATATGGGTGGGCTCCCTTCCGTCACCAGCCACTATTTACTCCAAATACATCATGACATTTACCACCCATTTGTCTAGACAGCCTACGAGGCCTTCGATGGCCGTGCCTGCTTGCGAATTGCCGGCTGGGTCTAGCCGGTGCGGCCAACCTTCGTGCCGCCAGAAGGGCAAGGTCCCGGCCAACGGCCGTTCTTGCTCCGGCTGCACCCCGACGAAGCGGGATACCCCCATGGAAAGAAAACTTAGCCATATTAGGTACGTCTGATATCATTCTCTACAAGGAAGAAAAAAAGGTTGCAGGTTCTAACCAGCGACATAGCCATTTTGGCGGCTGTGTTTGTTGCAGATTCTCATGGAGTAGGGTCAGTACTAGATACTTTGGCTTCGCTTTCGGTACAAGACGAGATGACTTTCACAGGGAACATCCGGAAATGCCGTGAAGGTATCAACAGGAAGCACAAGCGAAGAGTTTTGGGGGGGGGGGGGGGGGGTGCTACAGATTTTGCTTCGTTTGATCTTGTGCACGCTTCGTGGGCCCAGGGTTGTACTCGTCGGGCGGCCAAGCCTACCTCTGCTGCCTCCGCTGCTCCAGTCGTGCCAGCCAGCCTCGCGATGCGCACGAATATTGTCATCGACTGTGTGCGCCACATGGGCGACGTTGTGGCGAATGCGCAGGAAGGGCTCCCTGTCGGCGTGCCGGTGGATTGCCTGACACAGTTCGGCCATGGCTTCAAGTGCTTTTACTATTGCGGGATTCGGCATTGCTTCGTCTCTGCGACTGCGCTGACCATGACCAGTTCGACGACTTACGCGCAGGACAAAGTCGAGGCATTCGTTACTGCGTATCGCGAGTGAGTCACCGGTCGGGCTGACCTGCACGACGTTTGGCCTCTGTGGCTGCAATGCGCGCAGAGTACGAGGACTCATACCATTGTTTGCCCAAGCCAGAAACGTCCTCGCCTAGGGGGTGGATCCAACGGCGGACAAGACGGTGCCCGTTACCCCAGCTGATGCCTGGGCCAAACCGGTGTCGTTTACCGCGGGAAAAAGGCACCGGCCTTGGAGACGGATTCGGCCAGCCACGGACCTGTGCTTTATCATGCTGAGCATCGCCTTTGACTCCTCTCATTATCCATCACCCCCTCCTCCTCTCAATATCCATCACCCTTTTTTTCTTTTATTATCCATCACCCTTTACTCCTCTCATTATCCATCACCCGTTTTTTCTTTTCTTATCCTTAAATGTCCGATTCGCTGTACTATTGTTTCACTCAACGTCATCTGCTGCGTGGATGTCATAATCTAGATGGAAATCATAATGTGCAGTGAATACAAAAATAGAAGAATAAAAACACAAACCCAAAATAACAAGAAACTAAGGACAATGACCTGCATATCCCTGCATCACTCCTCCTCCCCCTCGTCTGGCCCGCCCTGGCCGCTGCCCGCAATCGAGTGCACCAGCTCGCGGTACTTGAACACCTCGGTCCGCCCGGCACTTGCTGCCCCAAATGCCGACTTGCTGTTGCTGCCGCCGCCGCCGCTCTTGGTAAACGCCCGCCGGCCCATGAAGCCCGCCATGACGCGGTTGATCTCGGCCTCGCTCAGCGTCGTCTCGCCCGGGTCCGGTGCCGTGTGCAGCAGTGCGTCGCGCAGCTCGGCCGCGTCAATCTCGCCATTGTCGCCGTCGTCAAAGGCCGACAGCGCCGCCAGCAGCTCCTCGCTCGGCGACAGCGCCGCCAGCGACGACGCCAGCGTGCCCAGAAACGCGCCCAGTGTGATGGTCTGCGCGCCGCCGGGACGGAAAAAGCGCGACACGTCCGACGCCGTCGCGGGCAGGCCCAGCTGGCCCAGCATCTCGGCGACGTCGTCGCGGCCCACGGTGCCGTCGCTGTCGCGGTCCAGGATCTGGAACCCTTCGCGCAGCGTGCGCACCTGGGCCGGCTGCAGCTGCGACAGGGCCGAGTTCTGCTGCAGTGCGATCCCGCCGCCGCCGCCGCCGCCGACATTCGTAATGTCGGCCGCCGGCTGCAGCGTTGTCGGCAGCGTCGTCGTGCGCGGCGTGCTGGCGCTGCTGCCGGCAGCACTCACACTACTCGCATTCAAGTTAAAACGCGTCGGTGTCGTCGCCGGCGGCATGGCGGCCGATGGCGATACGGGGGTCCGGAACGGCGAAGCATTGGGCGTCGGGCCCTGCCGCACCGGCGACGGCGACACGGGCGACCCGGGGCGCCGAAACGGCGAGCTGCGCGGCGAGCCGTAGCCGAGTGGTGATGGTTTGTAGCCAGAAGCCTGGGTATTCTGTCAGCAGGTGATTGTGCAGCTGTGGAGAACAAACGAATAACTCACCATTGTGTACAGTGGGTGAGGTTGAGATGTTGTCACGATGCTGCCACAATTGCTGTCCTGTCCTTCCAGATTCGGCCTAATGTAAACAAACGCCACAGGCCGATAAGATAGCGATAAGATAAGAACTGCTTATTAATCGATGTGGCTGCCCCACTCAGCTGCATCGATCAGTACTTTGCAGTCGCACAACCCACAGACCTCCCGCGCCGATCCCAAGGTGCAGCTAGCCGACTGGAAAAAAGGGGAGCCAATGACCGTCTAACGGCCATGCGACGGCTGCACAATTGATGCAGAGTCGATGACATGGTTAGAGGACGACGACGACACGCATATATACGGACGACTACGACGACTACGACGACACGGACACGGGCACGACACCGAAAGCTGACTTGATAGCTGCATCTGCTGCTGCTGTACTCTCACTGCTACCACTTGCTTGCTAGGTGGTCCAGCTATTGGAGCTCCTTGAAGAAAAGGTGGCTGACAGTGACAGTCTCTGGCCGTCTGGGGCCAGCGAATCTGTTTTGATTTTATTTTTGAATATTTCTTGTTTGTTTATTTCTTCCCTGCTTTATACCCATCCGCAATGGCAGACCCCAACCGCTCGTCTGACCAGAGCAACAAGTCTACCGGGGCACCGTCCTCGGGCACGTCTTCACACCACTCGTCACAGTCCGGGCCGCAACATGCCCTGCCACACGCCCCAGTACAAATCCACGCCCAAGCCCACGCTCACGCCCACGCCCATGCCCATGCCCATGCCCATGCCCATGCCCATGCCCATGCCTATGCCCAGCCACAGGCCGATCCCACAGGACGCCGGCTGCGCTCGCAGTACCCGCGGCGGTCGTCGGAGCGGCACGTCGAGTACATCTTGGTGGCGTCCTTTGACATTGACAAGGGCCCCATCATGGAGCACCAGTTCCCCGTCGCCATTACGGGCGACGAGCAC
Organism: Ophiostoma montium; assembly: GCA_029299015.1. NCBI lineage: Eukaryota > Fungi > Ascomycota > Sordariomycetes > Ophiostomatales > Ophiostomataceae > Ophiostoma > Ophiostoma montium. The sequence goes on from JANSMC010000012.1 coordinate 59,357, forward strand.
ATGCTAGCCGAGCTGATGCTGCCCGACCAGACACACCTGCGCAACCAGGACTGGACCATGTTCTTCCTGCACAAGAACATTTCGCAAGAAGAAGAGGAGCAGGAGCACCTGGACAAGGAGGCGCGGCGGCGGCGGCGACAACGGCGGCGTGCCCGTCTGGCGGGGGAATGGGTCGGCGACGAGGACGGCGAGGGCGAGGACGAAGACGAGTTTGGCGACGAGGACGACGACGACGAGTTTGACGATGACGACGACGACTCGGACTCGTCCATCTCGTCGGGACCCGAGGGCGGCGAGGGTGCACCGCTCATCTACGTGCTCAACCTGGTCAACACGAAGCAGGACAAGACGGTCAAGCGCGGCGCCGTCGTCAAGGCCATGGCCATCTGCACGCGGCACCCCTTCCTGCACATCTACAAGCCGCTGCTGCTGCTGGCGCTCGAGGAGTACTTCAAGTCGCCCGTGCCCGAGACGCTGGCCATGCTGTACGACGCCGTCAACGCCATGGACCTGTCGCTGATGCCGCGGCTGACCCTGCTCGAGGGCCACCTGCTGCAGGCGAGCGACAACAAGGACCTGTTTGTCGACAAGTTTGAGCGCATGATCCAGATGCGCATGGCCGAGGAGGCGGCCGAGCTGGGCAGCCAAGACGACAACGACGCCGGCGACGGCGCCAACGGCCGCAGCCCGACCAACGGCAACAGCAGCCGGCCGTTTGCGGGCAACATCTTGCGCGTCGGCACCAAGGCGCACTTTGAGGGCCAGTCGGCGGCGGCGGCAGGCTACTCGGTGCCGCGTGACACGCACGAGTTTGAGAGCAAGGTGTTCTACAAGGGCATCCCGATCCCCGTCAAAGTGCCCGTGGCCGTGATGCCCGAGACGGTGGGCGACTTCTCGCTCATCAAGCTGATCCAGAACTTTTCCGACACGCACGCCAAGGCGCCGCAGGCATTCCCCTTGCACGGACACCTGACGACCAACGGCGCGCACACGCACCCGATCATTGTGCTTGTGAATGCGCTGCTGACGCAGAAGCGCGTCATCTTTTTGGGCCACAACATGCCGTCGGGCGACGTGGCCGAGGCGGTGCTGGCAGCGTGCGCACTGGCGTCGGGCGGCGTGCTGCGCGGGTTCACGCGGCACGCCTTTCCCTACACGGACCTGACCAAGATTGACGACCTGCTGCTGGTGCCCGGGTTCATTGCGGGTGTGACCAACCCGACGTTTGAGCTGCACCCGGAGTGGTGGGATCTGCTGTGCGACCTGCCGTCGGGCCGCGTCAAGATTAGCAGCCGCATCGAAGAGGCGCCGGCGACCGACGGGCTAGCCTTTTTCAAGCAGCAGTACCCGGCGTGCGCGCACCTGACGGCCGTGGCGTCGGCGGCGTCGTCGTCCAAGGAGAGCGCGGCCAACAGCGACCTGACGGGGGATAATGCGTTCATGGCGGACATTCTCAAAAGCATCCAGGCCCGCGTCGGCGAGCGAGTGATCCGCGCGAAATGGCGCGACTGGGTCGTCAAGTTTACGCGCATCGCGGCAGCCTACGAGGAGTGCGTCTACGGCGCGAGCCTGCTGCACATGGGCTCGAGCGGGGCCAACGGCAACGGCAGCGGCAGCGGCAACGGCAATGGAACAAATAACACCACCACCACCACGACAGAAGTCGACCCGCTGACGGTCCCCCCGCCCTCGGGCCACGGCTACGTGTGGGCCGACGAGACGGCCAAGCAGCGCGAGCTGGCCGGCAACGTGACGCGCATCGAGGGCTGGCGCAACACGCGGTCGTATGCCAGCTTCTGCAAGGACGTGACGCAGCTGTACGCCGTGCGCCCGCTCAAGGGTTTGGACCTGCACCACATGCACGACAGCCTGCGCACGCAGCGGCTGACGGCGACGCAGACGCGCGATATCTTTCTGACGCTCGCGCGCAGCGTGCACTCGTACGACGAGATCTGCCTGCTGCTGACGGTGGCGCCCGAGTCGCACGGCGGGCTGTTTTACGTGGCGCTGGGCCTGTTCCACAAAGACCGCGACGTGCGCATCAAGACGGCCGAGCTGATGGAGCGGATTGGCGAGCACGAGGCGGGGCGGCACTGGTGGCGCGTGCTGAGCCGGTTTGAGAAGCTGGCGTTTGTGCGGATCCGGCGCGAGGCCGAGGCGGAGCGGGAGGGCGGGGGGATCTATCGGGGTGAAGTGGTAGTCGGACGGTGATGTAGTCGGAAGGTGATGAATATAATCTGATGAATATTCTGTGATCGGACGGTTGTCGGACGGTGATGAATATAGTCAGCAGTCGGGCAGTGATCGGAATAAAGTGATCGGACTATCGATCGGAAGAGTGATGAATATAGTCCACGGTCACATGCTCACTATCTCACACACGAATCCATCTTCACAGAATCTATTCATTACAGCTTCGCCGCTAGTCACAAATACTTGGCGGCGTGCTCGACGTGGTCCTGGCTAAAGGTCGAGATAAAGTAGTACGAGTGGTCGTAGTCGGGCTGGTACCGCAGCGTCAGCCCCGACAAGCCGGCGGCCTTGACGGCCCGCTCAAAGTTCTCCGGAAGCAGCTGCCCGGCCTTGTAAAAGTTGTCGGCCGTGCCGACGTCGATCAGCATCTTGAGGTCGTTGCCGCCGGTCCACTTCTTGACGAGCTCCGTCGCGTCGTGTGCCTTCCAGGCCGCCGGGATCGATGCCGTGTCGGCGGCCGCCGACTCGGGCGTCACGGCCGCGTCGCTCGGGCCCAGGTACCCTTTAAAGGCCTTTTGGCCCCAGGGACACTGCGTCGGGTTGGTGATGGGCGAAAACGCCGACACCGACTTGAACAGGCCCGGGTTCTTGAGGTACAGCGTCAGCGCGCCGTGCCCGCCCATGGAGTGGCCGCAAATCGACTGGCGCGCGGCGTCGAGCTCAGGAAACGCCGCAAACAGCAGCGCCGGCAGCTCCTTGGTCAGGTACGTCTCCATGCGGTAGTTCTTGCCGTAGGGCGTGGCGGGGTCGGCGTCAATGTAAAAGGACGCGGCCGAGCCAAAGTCGTAGGCGTCGTGCTCGCCGGGGAGGTCAAGGCCGCGCGGCGACGTGTCCGGGTAGACGACGGCGATGCCGTGCTTGCTGGCGGCGGCGTGCACAAAGCCCTTTTCCGAGCAGTTGTCGGGCGTGCACGTCAGGCCCGACAGGTAGTAGAGCACGGGCACGCTCTTGGGCGTCGTCGTTGCCGACTTGTCCTTGCTGCCGGGCAAGAAAACGTGGACGGCCATGTCGGTGCCGGTGGTCGGCGACGTGTGGCTCAGCTTGAGCAGCCGGCCGCCAAACGTGGCAATGGTAGCTTTGGTGGTGAATGTCATTGTGTTGTGATTTTTGTTGTTGTTTTTGTTGTTGGTGGGATGTCAAGCGGGATGTGTAGATGTTGATGCTTTTATTCCCTGTTTGGGATGCCGATCGATCGCCGAGAACCCCGCCTTGCGGCGTGCTAGTAACCCCGAGCTCGGCCGGGCCAAAACGGGTAATGTTGCTGAAAAGAGTGTAGATGATGTAGTAAACTAGAGAAAGGACTGGTTATGACGCCGTACCGGAAGAAGTAGTTGTGGGCAGATAGAAGTGACAAATGAGAAGAGAGAAGAAGAAAGAAGAAGAGTGAGAAAGCAAAATGCTAGATAAAAAGAGAATAAAAAATATGTAAAAAGAAAAGAAAAGAAAAGAAAAGAAAAGAAAAGAAAAGAAAAGAAAAGAAAAGAAAAGAAAAGAAACGTTTCAACAGAACACATAAGAGATATAAAACACCTAAAACAGCTTCTTCGACTCCTTCCGGTGGCAGCTAAACGACTTGACCGCCGTCCACGACACCGCGCTCAGGTTGTACTTGTACCGGTAGCCAAAGTCGACGCGGCCCAGCGTGCAGCCCTCGGGCGACGTGCACTGCCCGCCGCAGCTGTACGCATAGGGGTAGCAGTAAAAGTCGTCGCCGTCGGGCGCAAACGTATACGTCGCGTTGACGTAGGGCGCCGTGATGTTGTAGCACGTGTCGAGCTTGAAGACTTTGTGCTCGCAGGTGCCCGTGGCATCGGGGCCGTTGCAGAGGAGGATCTGGCTGTTAGGGTTGTTGATTTTGTCCGGGGCCAATGCACATTCAGACTTACACCACCGACGTTGCGGGTGTGGAGGGGCGAGGCGACGGCCGCGACGGCTGCGAGGAGGACGGCAAACGACTTCATCGTGGTGGTCAATCTGTGAGGTATCGTGAGAGAAAAGTATTATGTAAGCAGCTCTAGGAAAGAGAAAAGTGACAGCTATTGGAAGACAGTCGTAGGTGGTTATATATCTAAAGACGACGCAGTGGTTGGGTGATTCAGGATCACGGGTGTAACGAGACACAGCTGCAGCCGGAATACGGGGTCGTATGAGGCGTGAAGGAAGATGGGAGGAAAAATTGGTAAAAAGCATTCGATTGCAACATTGATGGTAATAAGTAAAAGAAAGAATAAAGAATAGATTAGACAGAAATGAGGGACCATGCAGGGTCTTGCTGGTCGGTCATCCTCCAGACCTTGTCCGGCACCGATTCTAGGATCGGCAGACTTGTAGTTTACGAGCACTCGCACAGTATGATTCGTCGACGGCAGAAGTGATAAATGCCAGACTGCATATGCACAGCGTAGGAGCTGAAACACTGGTCATAGTGTCTGCAGGATTGACCGATGCCCAAACGATGTGCTGTCGGTGTAGATGTTTGTTTGTTTGTTTGTTGTTGCATTTACTATCTTTTATTTAGGACTACTTTCTTCATTTTTGTCTCTCTTTTGTTTTCTTCTTTTACTTGATTTCCGTTCTTTTCTTATGCCTTTGTTTCCGTCTTTATTTTCTTTTCTGTCTTGTTACTTCTTTTCTACTACTGAGTGTAGATCTTCGCTTCCTCTCCCATCCTTCTGCAAGTAGAATTGCAACACTTGTCAACGCCCCAGTAGGTCGCTTTACTCGGCCTGGCATTCTCGTACCTACAGCAGAAGAAGGAAGAAGGAAGCGGGCCACTAAAACGAGCAACAGGGGCCATGGCCGAAGGAAGCCGAAGGAGCCGTTGAAGAAACGAGTACGAGTTGTACGTTTGATAAGTTGTCGTCTTCTTTATCTTTTACGTTTTTGACAAACAGAAAAGAGAGAAGAAGAATGGATCACAAGAGAAGAAAAAATGTTACAACAAAACATAATCAAACAAAATAAAGGAAAAATAAAAGATGTATGCTCATAAACATCTCTCATAAATCATCTACCCAACTCACATTCGTCACGCCCCCGCCGGAACCGCAGCGTCTTCCGCCACTGGCCGGCCGTCCGGCTCCAGTGCATGGTGCTGCACGGCTCGTCGGGCGCCTGGAAGCCAAACCGCCGCGTCAGCACCCGCTCATAGGCCCGCTCCAGCAGTCCGTTCTCGCTGCCACACGCGACGTCGACGGTGAGCTCGGCAGCAGCCGTGGTGGCGGCGTGCATCAGCTCGCGCATCAGCTCGCTGCCGATGCCGCGCGCGCGGTACCGCATGCGCACATAGACCTGGGCCTGCAGCGTCGGGGTGTCGTCGGCCGGCGCAATGGCATTGTGCCAGACAGCCGGTGCATGCGACAGGAAGCCAAATGCGGCCACTTTTCCGCGCAGCAGTGCGACGAGGAATGGCAGCTGTGCAGCGCGGCTGGCCGCCAGACGGTGGGCAAAGTCGTGCGCCGTTGCCGGCTCGCCCCAGGCCTGCGTGCCCTTGGTCTCCTCCTCGTTGTAGATGGCCAGCATGTCGTCAATGTCGCTGTCGCGGGCGGTGCAGACGACGACGTGGGCATGGTCTATGATCTGTTGTGCGAGATCGGTCTGGCCGGTGTGGTTGGTCTGATCGGTGTGGTTGGTCTGGTTGGTCTGGTCGGCCTGGTCGGTCTGGCCGGTCTGGTTGGTCTGGTTTGTCTGATCGGTCTGCTGGGTCTGCTGGGTCTGCTGGGTCTGCTGGGTCTGCTGGATGTCCTTGGTCTGCTCTGGAATCTGCGCTGCATGATCTGAATGCTCTGAATGCTCTGCGTGCTCTGACTTGGGAGCATGCGCTTCTTCTTCTGCATGCTTGGTGTGCTTGGTCTTCTCGGTCTCGGCCTGTTCTGCGTCAGTTTGAATCACATCCTGGGCCGCTTCCTCGTGTTTCCCGTGCGACTCTTGCTTGCCCAGGTCGCTCAGCTCATCCAGCATGGCACAGTCGTTGGCAAGACCAACCGGCGTTACACGATTGTCCGAAACACCATCAGGGTCCGGTGTGTCTTGCTTCTCCGCCGGCTCTGCCGCCGTCACCATCATCCTAAACACAATCGCGCCACTGGCCGTCTGCGTCGCACGGCGCTGTGCGACGGCGGCACCACCACCACCATCATCCGCTTCTTCTTGACGAACGATACGCGGCGCGTTCAGCACCGACACAGCCTTGGCCGTGGCCGGGTCGATCACCAGATCGCCGTGGCGCCACGCCGCAAGGTCAAAGGCGGCGTCGGGCGCGGCGTCGCGCACGCCCTCGGCCCATTGTTGGATGCTGCTGTGGAAGAGGGGCCGCGACGCGTGGACGAGCTTGATGCGCGCGATCCAGTTGTCGGATGTGTTGTGGGTGGTGGGCAGGGACTGGACGGACAAGCTGTCGCCGGGGAGGATAGAAGACGACTCGGGCTCAGGCTCGGGTTCGGGCTTGAGATCCGGCTTGGGCTCCGGCTTGGGCTCCGCCTGGGGTTTTTCCTTTGGCTCGGCCTCCTTGGCCTTGTTGGCTGCATTCAGCACCTGCAATGCACCCAGTGTCAGAGGTGGCAGGTTGTGCACGTCGGCTGGCGGCGGCTCTTTTCGGAGGCGGACGGGCGAGGGCGTCCTCGGGTCTCTGCCGGACGCGACATGGTTTCTTTCCACCGGCCCGCCCGACGTGACGACATAGTTTCTTCCCACCGGCCCGCCGACGTTGCTTGCCACCGCCCCCCCGTCCGACCCCGACCCCGACCCCGACCCCGACCCGTAAATACTGTCAATGCTGTCCACATGAGCCGGCCGAAAGTCGTCGTCAAAGTAGCGGTTGCGGCCCGGCTGCGGGGTCTGTTCATAGGCCGTCGCCCACGTTGAAAGGGGCGTGCGCTGCTCGCCAAAGAGGCGGGGGCCAGACATGTTTGTAGTCGGTGGTTCTTTGTAATTATACTCGCAGGCACGGAAAGAGTAGTAGATGAGATGGGAAGGAGAGGCGTGTCAGCTGGAAATGAGAATGGAAGGAGGGCAGGAGACCTACACGGAAAGACACGTAAACAACGCGTCTTTATATTTTATCAATTTCTACAATACTGTTTGGGAAAGAAGGTGAACTGTTTACAAGCAGAAGAAAGGTGAACGTCGCAAACAAGGAAGGAGCGACTGGCAGTCGTGCAGTGTCAATGAGTGCAGTGCATTTAGTCAACACCCACCACCGTCTGTTAATCTACACCGCAACAGATGTAAGCTGTCGCCCCACTATCACAGCCGCTTGACTCGCAAACCTCTTGTCGACTTTTCCACAACACCACAAATGGACGACTACGACAACGCAGAGGCCCTGGCGGAACAGGTTCAGACGAGGCTGTCGACGGTGGATGGCGAAGGCACCGGGCAGGCCGGCCGGGGACGGGGTGGCAGTAGCCGAGGCCGTGGTGGTCGCGGAGGAGGCAGAGGAGGAGGTCGTGGAGGACGCTCCAACGGCCGGCCGATGCCACGCGAAAAAGAAATCAGCCACGCGCTGTCGCGGCTGCTGCGGCACCAGGCGGCCAACGCGGGGATTCCGCTGGACCGCGAGGGCTATGCGCCGCTCGCACAGGTGCTGCAGTGGGGCCCGCTCAAGGCGATGCAGGCGACGGTCGACGAGGTGCGCGACGTGGTGGCGACGAACGACAAGCAGCGGTTTGCATGGAAGCTGGCGGCAGAGGCGGCTACGGGCGACGAAGCAGCCGATGCACAACTGTTTGCAACCGGCACCGACGCCGCCGCCTTTGTGATCCGCGCCAACCAGGGCCACAGCATCGCGGCGGTGGCGAGCGACGCCGGGCTGCTGACGGCCATTTCCGACGCGGCGACGGCCCCGGCGGTCGTGTGCCACGGCACGTTTTTCGACGTGTGGCCGGCCATTGAGGCGGCCGGCGGGCTCAGCCGCATGACGCGCAACCACGTGCACATGGGGTGTCTGGAGGATGTCGAACAGCTCGGCAAGACGGAGGAGATCCCCGGCGTGCGCAAAAACGCTCAGCTGCTGGCCTATGTGGACGTGCGGCGGGCATTGTGGGAGGCGCCCGAGCTCAAGTGGTGGCGTGCGGCCAACGGGGTGGTGCTGAGCGAGGGCGACGAGGCAGGTGTTGTGCCGGCTCGCTTCTTCCAGCGGGTTGTCACAGCTCCAGCAGGCACGCGTCAGATGCCGGACCAAAAGGAGCTTGTGCTCTGGGAAGACGGCAAGAAGGTGGCCGACCTGCCGGCGGAAGTCGTGGAGCGGGCAGGACAGCGGAAGCAGAAAGGAGGGCGAGGAGGGCGAGGAGGAGGAAGAGGGCGAGGAGCACCACGAGGTCGAGAGTAGCAGCCATCATATTGCTGTCCGTTATGCATCTAACCAGCCAAGTCTTATATACCCTATAACCACCATAAACGCCATAATCAGACACCACGAAACGCCACAGCAAAACTACTTATAATTCAACTCTGGATTCGCCCGAAAGTTGCACCGGCACCGGCACTCGGGCACCGGACACTCCTGGTGCCGCGAGAACCACTGCCGCGCGTGGTCCAGGTGCAGCACGTGGTCGCACTTGAGGCAGAACGTCGGGAACCGCGCTGCCAGCCGCATGCTGCTGTCGGCCGCCGCCTCGGGCCGGTCGGATCTCGGCGCACCCACAGTCTCGAGACACACGACACACCGGGGCAGGTTGCGGAAGCAGATGGGACAGCTGACGCCGGCACTGGCCAGTCGGGCGGGCAGAGACGTCGCCGGCGTGGATCCCGTGGTGGGGCCGCCACCGCCGGTCGATGTACCCCCGCCGCCGCCGCCACCGGCCGATGTGCCTCCGCCTCCACCCCCGCCCCCTCCGGCCGGACCCGGCGTGCCTCCGAGCCGCGTCTGAGCATCGCAATAGACACAGCGCAAGGCAACCTGCCTCGCCGGCGCCGGGACCCGTGGCCGGCCATCGACACCTTTGCTGCGCTTGGTGCTCTCGACCTCGAATTTGCTGCGCTCAAAGAACGCCCGGTGCCGCTGCAGGTAGGCCCGGTAGCCGTTGCGCCAGGCGACGCAGCGGTAGTCGTCGACGTAGCGCGGGGCGGCCAGGCCCATGACGAGTGCGGGTGTCTGCACGTCGTGGAACTTGTCGACGTAGCGCGCCCACAGGTCGACGGCGGTGTCGGTCAGGCCCGTCAGCACGAGGCCCTCGACGTCGCCCAGGGCCACGGCGTCGGCCAGCGAGTCGCGCAGCCACGCCGTCAGCTGGTCGTCGTCAAACATGCGCACGGCCACAAACACGCGCTCGCGCAGCGGCAGCGACGTCTGGTGCGCAATGGTCGTCCAGTCGCCCGTGGCAATCAGCGACGAGATGGCCCGCAGGTACGGGTCCGTCTTGGACGCCAGCGCCTCGTCAAAGTCCAGCTGCTGCTGCTGATTCTGCCCGACCAGCCCGCCCGCCGCCGCGCCATGCTTGATGCCCTCCTCGTCGCGCCGGCCCATCAGCTGCAGCGCCAGCGACACAAACAGCAGCTCCGGGTGGTCCGTGCTGGCATTTTTGAGGATGCGAACGGCCTCGCGGTTGTCGCCGCGGAACAGCGCCTGTGCCGCTGCCATTGTGTGGTACGACGTCGTGCGGCCCGTCGTGGCATCACTGCTGCTGTCGCTTCTGCTGCCGCTGCCGCTGCTGCTGCTGCTGCTGCCCGGCCGGCCCCAGCCGCAAATCTCCAGACACAGCTGCCGGTGGTGCGGCTTGCGCGTGTCCACGCCCTCGTACTGCGGCACGTTGCGCTTGCGGCAGATGGAAATGAGCGTGCGCTGCCAGTCGGTGGCCGTCGGGAACGGGTCCGACCGCGGCCGGTCCGTCGGCTCGCCGTAGATGCGGTTCGCCCGGTTCGCCCGGTTGCCGCCCAGCTCCTCCAGCCAGATGCCCACGACGCCCACGTACGACAGGTCCAGCAGGTGGGCCGACATGTCGCCGCTGACGGCCGCGGCCTCGGCGTCGCCCACCCACCCCCAGACGTCGCGCAGCCACGGGTCGTCGGCCACAATCGCCTGGTTGCGCCGGCAGTCAAACAGGTACTGCTCCTTGGCCCGCAGCAGCATCGCGTGGTCCAGCACCGCCTGGGCCTCGCGCGGGAACTGGCTGCGGTCAAAGGTCGAGTTGAGCAGGCTCTCGTGCAGCTCCTGGCTCGTCAACGGCCGGCCCGACAGCGATGCCAGCGACGCCGTCGAGTCGGCCATGTCGAAGCCACCGCCGGCAGTGGCCTGTGTGTCTTTTTTATTGTCTCCCCCCTTCTTCCGAGCCTGCTGCCGTGCATGCTGCCGCAGCAGCCGCAACTTGTCGGCCACCGTCGTCGCCGTCGCATACGCCGCCGGCAGCTCGGCCGTCTTGGCCCGGTCCAGCGCGTCGGCGTCGAGCTGTGCCGCGCGCGTCTTGTGCGCCTGCTGCACGGCATCGCTGATGGCCTTGGCGTCCGACGCGAAAATGGGAATGTCGGCCAGCGTCTCCTCAAAGGCAACAGGGTACAAGATCTCCGTCGACTGCGCCGGCTCCAGCTGCATCGGCGTGTGGTAGTGCCGGTACGACGCGCCGTCGTCGATGCCGCGGTAGGGCGCCGTCCAGGGGATCAGCTTGAACGGGTAGCTCGCCGTAAACGACGGCTTCTCCAGAATGTCGTACCGCCCGTTGGCCCGCAGCACCAGCACGCGCGGCCGCAGCGCCGGCGACCCAATCGTCACCCAGTCAAACGACACAATGCGCTCGCTCTTGTGCCGCGCGTCGGCGTACTCGTTGTCCATCTCGTTGCTGCGCCGCACCGCCAGCGGCACCGGGCTGCCGTCGACCTCGGCCGGCTCGGCCGCGCTGCCGCCGCCGCTGCTGCTGCTGCTGCTGCCGGCGGTCTCGTGCCGCGTCTCGTACACCTTGAGCTGGCCCGCCCCCGACAGCACGCCCAGCATGCCGCGGTGGTCCCGGCAGTACCGCAGCGACCGGATCACCGATGCTTTGCTCTCGCTCATGGCTTGCTCCGACCCGGACGTCACTGCTCGGTCCAGCCGCAGCGCACCGCCCCACGGCACCTCGTCGACGTCCACCGCTTCCAAGTAGAGCGGCGACGCGGCGGCACGGCTCGTCGCGCGCTTGTCCCAGACGACGACGCCCGCACTATCGAGCGCCGACGACGCAAAATAGTTGGGGTCGGCATAGTCAATGGCCAGGTTGTTGTTGCACCGCGTGTGGAAGCTCTGCACGGCCGATGCCGAGTGCGTGCGCAGGTCGTGGATGCGCAGGCCCTGGCCCTTGATGCCGACAACGAGCGTGTTGGGCTGGTCCTCGAAGAAGCGCACGCTCGACACCGACACGCTGGGCTCGCGCACGTCAATGGGGTCGGCGTCCAACCTGTTGTTGCTGTTGCTGTTGCTGTTGCTGTTGTTGTTGTTGTTAAAGTTGCTGAACCCCGACGACAGCCGGTTGACGTCCCAAATGTTGAGGCTGCGGTCGCTGCGCACGCGGTCCAGCCCCACGGCCAGCTTGTTGGCCGTGCTAAACGACACGGCCTGGCACGTGCGCGACATTTTCAGGCTCAGCTCCGTGTACGCATTGGAGTCGTCGTCAATCTTTAGTAAATTGACAACACCCGTCGGCGTGCCCACAGCCACGACACCGGGCAGCGACGGCGACCAGTCAAACGACGTCAGCGTCGGGAAGTCCTCGTGCTTGCTGACGTGCGTGTACTCAAAGTGGCCCGTCTTGGCATAGCCCGTCGGCCGGTACAGCTGCACGACGCGGTGGTGCAGGTTGACGTGGATAAACGAGTCGACGTCGGCGTTGGGCGACCACCGGACGAGGCCGGTCTCGGGGCCGTCCATGGCTCATGCGGGCGGCGCGTGGTTGCGAGCTAATTGATCAAATAGAGCAACTGACGGCTGCAATTGCTATTTGACCATGAATGCCGTATGGTGAGCTCTTTCCATTGCACGATGCGATGTCCGATGTCACGATGATGGATCCACATGTGTCACGTGTCGCGTGCGATAAAGTGCGATAAGGCTAGATAAGATAAGATAAGAAATTATACGATAAGAAAGCCGGCAGAAAAAATAGTAGCATACGACGTAATGATTTCACGACTTCAAGTCAACCAGGTCGTCAATCATCTTGGATCACAACATTGCCACCATGCCAGAGAAACGCCAGTACGACGACGAGGCCGGCCCCGCGCCCAAGCGCTACAAGGGCGCCCACCGCCAGCACCCCGACTTCAAAAAGAACACGCCGCGGCCCGAGTCCAACAACTGGGCCAAGAAGCGCGCGCGCACAATTGAGCGGCGGCTGCGCAACCCGGACGGGCTGCCGGGACCCGTGCAGGTCGAGCTTCAGCGCGAGCTGGCTGCGTTGAAGGACCAGATCAACGGGAAGCAGGAGAAGAAGCAGCGCGCGCACATGATTAGCAAGTATCACATGCTTCGGTTTTTTGGTGGGTGGCCCAATATCAGAAAGGAAAAGAAGAAAACAAAAACAAAATACTGACAAAAAAAGAACGCAAAAAGGCGGAACGCCTGCAGAAACAGCTCACGCGCCGCCTCCGTGAAACCACCGACGCCGACGAACGCGCCGAGATCGAGGCCGACCTGGCCATTGCCGAGGTCGACGGCCTCTACGCGCGCTACCACCCCTACATGGAGGCCTACATCAGTCTGTATCCGCAGACGTCGTCGTCCAAGAACAGCAGCCAAGACGAGGCCGCCGCCAAGGCCGAAGAGAAGAAGCAGGCCCTGGCCGAGGCCACGGCAAAGTACGGCAATAGCTCGGCGGCCAAGGCTCTGCGCGCACCGCGGCCGCCGCTGTGGGCGCTGATCAAGGAGACGGCAAAAGATGGCGTCAAGGCGTTGGAGCGGGTGCGCGAGCGGACGGACAAGGGGGAGAAGGGGGAGAAGGGGGAGGACGTGGTCACGGTGGACGCCGTCAAGGTGAAGACGGAGGACAAGGACGAGGACAAGAAGAAGGACAAGAAGGGCAAGGAAGACAAGAAGGACAAGAAGGACAAGAAGAAGGAGACGGATCCCGATGTCAAGATGGAAGACGAGGACGAGGACGACGACGGTGGCTTCTTCGAGTAGGCTGGGTGTTTTTTTGCTATGGGATCATGGATTTACTGTTTTGCAGCGTTTGGTCAAAATTGACACAATACAGATTTCAATGCGAGGATTGCTGATGTATTCTACTGTATTTTTATGTTTTTCTATGTTTTTTGACTTGACTTGACCTGTTTAATGGGAGTATTTTGAAGCTGTTGAGTGTCCTCCTTTTTTTATTTTTTTTATTTCTTGTAATTTTCTAGTCCACCAACAGTTTATCACTCAGAACTACCTACAGCTTGCTGATTTAATTTTTAAGAAAAATTTGTGTACAGATATGGTAGAAAATTGAAGTAGAGAATGAAACGGGAGAGAATAGAAAAGAAATCAAAGATGAACGAAAAGAAAGACCGATTACACAGAATGCACAGTATCGTAACACAGTATATACAGTGCATATACAGTCCCCACCCGACAAGGCTGCGCCCTGCATCATCACGGCCTCGTTCATCGCGTCGCACAACATGACGACTGACCGAACGTAATTCATCTGCCGCATCGACGCCGTAGGCAGTTTGAAAGTTGATCAGACTTGACGAAAACGGCCACCTCTTGACATCCCCCCGACATCTCCTCTATATCCTCGACAGCACCCCGTCATCAATGGCTGACGCGGCCCCCCCAATCGCGGCCTTGTTCCTGATCGAGTTCGACGCCAAGGCCGGCTACACGATTGTGTGGAAGCAGGCCGACGCCGGCATTGAGCTCAGCGGCGCCGTCGAGTACAAGAGCCTGCCGTCGGGCCTGCACACCGTGTCTGAGGATCTCGTTTACTTTGTGCATCAGGATGGACCGGACGGCACCGACACCGTGGACAACAGCACCCCACCAACACAGACAACAGCCGGCTATGCAGGCCTGAGCGCGTTTGTCAACCGGCCGACAGACGACGCCGGCGCCCGGCATGCGCGCATGATTGCCGTCGGCGTGCTGGTGCCACGAAGCTACGGTCGGCTGGGTCGTGCATGGCAGCACGCCGGGGGTCTGCTGGAGATGGCGAGGAAGCTGGCGGCCGACGCGACACTCGTGCCGCTGCTGGAAGACTACTGGAGGGATAACAGCAACAACAACAACAAGAAGAGCCGGCCGCTGCTTGTGTCTGGCGACGCTGCTGTCGGGGATGACGAGCCACCGCCACGCTCCGCCGACGCAGGCTACCAGCCACCGCCTCCGCTGTCGGCGTCACTCTCACTCTCAATGTCGCTGCCGCCCCGTTACCCCCACCGGCTGTCGCCCTACCACCCGGCCTGGAGCCTGACGGTGCTGCTGACGACGTTTGGGCCGCTCGTCTTTGCCATTTACCGCGCGGCCCTGCTGCGGAAGCGCATCCTGATCTCGACGCACGCCCCGGTGCGGGAGGCCAATAATTTTGGTGGGTTGTACTCTCAGACTCGATGAGAGTTCAAATACTAATTTGTAGTCTACATCCTCTCGGTCCTGGCCAACATTCCCATGTCGGCACATGACGTCGTCGAACCCACGGCCGCACATCGCATCCGCCCGCTCTTTACCGTCGGCGTCAACGACATTGGTTTTATCATGGATGACTACGCGGCGAGTAAGCGCGCAGCACGCCAGGCCGGCCTCGACAGCGACGCCTACACTGGTCCGGGCTGGATTGCGTGCACGACCGACAGTATTTTGGCCATCAAGGGCGAGCTGTGGGATGTGCTGATTACGATGCCAGCAGTGACGGCGACCACCACCTCTACCTCCACCAGCATGACAACGACCAGCAAGCACTGGCCTACAGTCGAGGTTGCCAAGGGTGTGCCGCTCAAGGCGACGCAGCGCGACCTGCGCCGCTTCCAATCGCTCATGAATTCACTGGGCACCCTGGGCTCGCTGGGCGGCCGCGACGTGCAGCAGCTAGACGACACGGTCGAGCGCATTGTCGAGCCCGTGACGTGGGCAGCGCTGGCGTACAACGGCTTCATGTGGTGGGCGAGCGCGGGCGAGCAGGGGCGGTCGGCCGACGAGATGGACGAGGCGCTGCACGACGCTCAGCTGCTGGTGGATATTCCTCAAGGACAAGAGGGGGGAAATGACGAAGGAAACGAAGACGGAGAAGAAGAAGAGCGCGCGCGCATTGAGCTGGCGACGATTACCTACTTTCACCGACTGACGACGCAGATGCTGTCTGTGCTGTCGGACGTGGTGGAGAGCGACGGCAGCGGCGTGTACTATGACGAGGTGGATGAGGAGGAGGCTGGCGAGGGCGAGGGCGAGGGCGATGCCGATGTTGAAGCCAACGACTCCAATGACGACTCGGACGGCCGCCAGAGCACGTCCTCGTCGACGGGTCTGCTGCTGCAACGAGACGAGACCGGCGAGCCGCGGAGAAGGAGGTCAGGTCAACAGTCAGCAAATGGCCCACAGAGACGACGACGGCAGACTACCAACAACGAAGCAACGGCTCCTCCGCGCATCACAAGCGACGACGTCACGCGCATGGGCCTCGACGTCTGGAGCGAGGCCGACGCGGCGTTTGTGCAGCACCTGGCCCAGCAGTACCTGGGCCGGCGCGTCCACGTCGAGAGCAAAGGCGTCGAGGTGTGCGGGTTGAAGGTGTGCTAGGGCTGATTTAGTCACAGTTTATATACAAGTATACGGAAATATAAATGGCAAAGAATGTATTAATCATCAAATATCATGGTATATACAACTAGTAGTCGTTGCTGCCGCCGTAGCCGCCCGACGAGCTGTCGTTGTCACGGCCGCCGCGGCTGCCGCCAAAGCCGGACGAGCTGTTGTCGTTGTCGTCACGGCGGGAGGAGCCGAAGCCACCCGACGAGCCTCCGTAGCCAGACGAGCTGTTGTCGTCGTCACGGTCACGGCCGCCGCTGCCGCCCGAGGAGCCGCCATAGCCCGACGACGAGTTGTCGTTGTCGTCACGGCTGGAGGAGCCAAAGCCGCCAGACGACCCGCCGTAGCCCGAGGAGCTGTTGTCATTGTCGCGGCTCGAGCCGAAGCCCGAGGACGAGTTGTCGTTGTCACGACCGCCACGGCCACCCGACGAACCGCCAAAGCCCGACGACGAGTTGTCGTCGTTATCGCGGCTGGAGCCACCGTAGCCACCCGAGGAGCCGCCGTAGCCAGACGACGAGTTGTCGTTATCACGGCTGGAGCCGAAGCCGGACGAAGAGTTATCGTTGTCGCGACCGCCACGGCCGCCCGACGAACCACCAAAACCGGACGACGAGTTGTCGTTGTCGTCACGGCTGGAAGAGCCGTAGCCGCCCGAGGACGAGCCACCGTAGCCCGACGACGAGTTGTCGTTGTCGCGGCTGGAACCAAAGCCGGACGAGCTGTTGTCGTTGTCACGGCTGGAGCCAAAGCCCGACGACGAGTTGTTGTCGTCGTTGTCACGGCCGCCCTTGCTGGACTGGTTGTGTTAGTCGTTGTACAAGGAGAAAGTATATAGGACACAAGACATACCTTGTCGTTGTCGTTGTCACCGAAGCCGAACATGATGAATGTAAATGAGATGGTTGATGAGATGGATGAGATAGATGATGAGTTGGATGATGAGATTAACAAACACAAACGAACAGAAGGGCGAGGAGAGGGAGCTACTTATGCTCGGAGCTTGGGCGGGGAGCTCACGAGTACGGATCTACATGCAGCAGCCCGGCAACGAGGCGGTAGGTACGTAAGAGCTACCCATGCAGGACGACGTAGGCTGAAGACGGGGACGGGATGTGTACGGAGTACTCCGTATAGAGAGGGGTAGAGATAGATGACAGGAAAACAGGAATAAGTCAAAACACATGGAAGCAGACAGAAAACGCCACCGGAACGAGGCAGCCCGGCGTTGATCTTGCTAGCCGGATGGACTCTAGCAGGAGGAATGTTGACGGCGGCTGATTGACAGTATTCATTCATGAAGGCGTCATTAGGGTAATGACGCGAGTACGAGTAGCTGTTAAACTACGAGTACACGACTATAAGCTTTTCCGAATGTCGTGACCTCGAGCTGTATTACAAGCATCTACGAGTACGAGTACTCTTAGCTATTGCCAGCATCTACCGATCAACTACCGCATGCACGCAGTCGTCTGATACACGCTGTCTCAGACAGACCGCCATGGTGTGATGAAGTGTGCTGATGCAAGCAAGATGCGTGAGTACTCGTAACAAATAGATCTCGGAGCTTTGGTGTAGACGGTTTTACTCTCTAGCTGGCATGGTCGATTGGTCCTGCTTTTGATGGTACCTCTCCTGTACCTTTTGACCACTCGTGCTGCAGCACTGCCCCGTCGTGGGAGCTGAGGGCGGATGCACGAGCCAGGAGTATTGGGTGGGAGTACTCAGTAGTGGAAGTAGAAGAGGATACAAGTAGAAAGTAGAAAATACCGCAATTCAGAGGGGCAGATGTCAAGAGGCAAAGGGAGCATAGGTCTCAAAGGGGGTGTGATGAAGCAAGGCGACGCCGAGAATAAGAGGGGTAAATGGGAATGAGAGGAAATACCACGTTGACGAATGAAAGAAAGTCGGAAACAGAGACAGAGAGTAGAGCAAAGCATATCGCCTTGGTACGAGTACGAGTAGTGAAGATGCGGAGGTTAACAAGTCGGACTTCTCGTGGCGTCATGCAGGTGCTATTATTGGTGCTGCAGGGTCCAGCTGGGAGTACGGAGTACTCTGTAGTATTCAGATAGAGGGAGCTGCAATGCGACGTCATCAATTCGAATTCTTTCCAGTGCAAAGTGCTTTCTCACTGCCAATGGACAACAGTAACACACTATGGCGTCATCCCCTCTCTGTCTCATTCCCGGCACCGACCAGGGCAGGCAGAGCTGGAAAAGCTGCGGAGTGGGATAGTGGAAAAAATGTGAAAAAAAGAGAGACGGAGACCCGGGTTGATCGGCAACTCTCTCTCTTGTCCCATTCCAGATCCAGATTCGGATGCCCACAAAAGATGCTACCGTATCGGACCATGTGTGGGAGCAGCAGCGTGCATCGATCCCATGTCCAGCTGAACGCGGTGGGGGAGTCACAGGTGATGCGCATTGAGGTGGTGACGCGGCCTGGGGACAGAAAGGCAGATACTGAGTAGAAAGGAAGCTCACAACAGGGCCAGCAATTGATAGCAATGATGACACTGTGAATTATGATCAGATTACAACATGAACAAAACCAAAAGCTATGCTAGAAATCAACAAACAAATGCAAAATTATAGTGCCACATGTGAGGCATCGTGAGAAAGGCTGCACGTGATATCATCGCCAAAAAAGGAAAACAGAATCATCACCAAAACATCACCAAAACATCACCACTACAACCGACATTGCGTGTTTGGCAATGCTCCGCTCATCATGTCGCCGCCGCCGCCACCACCACCGCGTCGCATCATGCCGCTCACCCCCCGCATCACCAGCTCGCCGCCGCCGCCGTTCCCCCACCACGCCACGCCCATGGCCGCCCGCTCGACATCCATCTCGCCGCTGCCCAGCACCTCCCAGAACCGCCGCTGGACTACCTGTCGCAGAGCCGACGCACTGCCAGGCCCGCCGTCGTCCACTGGCCCGCTGCCGGTAATCGCCCACACCGTCTCGGCTGCCGTCGTCATCCAGTACTCGAGTACGGGCAGCGCCAAGAACGGCAGAGCGTCAATCAGTGTCAGCACCAGCGCGCTCTGCTCCGAGACCGCGTCGTTGTCGTTGGCATCTTCGCCCGATCGACTCGGCGGCAGCACTTGAGAACTGGCCGCCGTGACTGCGCGATACCGCACCATTTCCAGCAGCGTCTCGGCCAGGTCGGGGTGTGTCGCATAGACGGCAAACGGCGGCGACAGAATCTGGATGAGCGTTTTAAAGGCAAAGCGGAACTGCAGCGACGACACGCGCGTGGGAAACGACGCAAACAGCGCGTCGGCGTAAAAGGGCGCTAGCGCCGCCGCAATGGGCGCATTGTGCGCGCACTTGAAGACGGACAGCACGGCGCTGTGAGCTGCCTCGAAGACGGCTACCATGCGTGGCGAGGCTGTCAAAGTAGACGTAGTAGTATTGGTCGGCACAATGTAGGGCAGTGCGGGCTGCACAATCAGACCCTCGCATGCCGCCGTAGGCAGCACGCCGGCAAAGTGCTCGGCGAGGTCGAGGTAGAACAGGTCAGCGGCGACGCGTGCCGGCGGCAGGTTGTCGACGGCCACGGCCGCGGCGGTCAAGGCCGGCATCGGGCGGATCTGCGCCAGAAACGCGGCCGACGCGTCCGGGTACCGCGTCAGAATGTCAATCGACGCCAGGTACGCGAACCGGTGCGCCTGGAACACGCCGTTGCTGTTGTACGTGGCCACAAAGTCGAGGTTGTGCAGCACGCGCAGCACCTTGGCCGCCATGCCCGGCGCCACGCCGTCCGACGCCATGACACGGTCCAGCAGGCTGCGCCCGACAATCGCCTGCAGCAGCGTGGCCACGGCGTAGAGCATCTTTTGCAGGTGCCGCCACAGCAGCGGCCACGTCGTCGTCGCCGTTTCCGGTGTCAGGTAGTTGGCCGCCGTCGCCGTCGGTGCCACGGACAGGTCCAGGCCCGACAGCACGCCGCACGCGGACCAGTGCTGCGCCGTGGACTCGGCCAGCCCAAACAGCGTCGTCAGCGCCTGCAGCACCGTCATCGGGCTGGCAGCGCGCTCAATGGCAAACACGGCCATGGCGGCCACGGGGCCCGCGCTCGGCACCAGCGACCCGACATTGTCGGTTTCGCGCTGCTGCAGCGCCTGGAACGACGCCGACGACGCCGGCCACTCGAGCTTGTTCGAGCTCACGCTCACGCTCACGCGCACCTGCGGGTCGGCCGCCACGAGCGCCAGCACGCGTCCGCCGTCAAAGCCAAAGGGCCCCGCCAGCATGTCGATGGCGGCCGGCAGCAGTAGGTCGCAGTCGAGCATGGCGCGCGCGTGCGCCGACAGCAGCGGGAACGCGTAGTTGAGCCCGCTGACCACGGCGTAGCGCGCCACAACGTTGTCGGCATCTTCCGCCAGGGCGAGGTTGGCCGCCGCCACGACCCCTTGCTCGAGTGCCGCCCGCCGCGAACGCGACAGCGACCGACGCCCGCTGCTCTCGAGACCCAGCAGCACACCCACCAGCACCAGCACGTGCCGCCACCGCGGCGACTTGCCGTCGGCGCCCTGGGCCACGGCGCGCGCCCAGTCCTCGCAACCCGGTCGCCGGTCCTCGCGCACGCCCAGCCGGTACGCTGCGGCCCCGACCAGCCCATGCCGGGCCGCCGCCTGCTCCTCGCGCTCGTGCCGGTGCACGTGGATGGCTGCCGTGTTGAACAGGCTGATGACGCGGAAACACGCTGCCGGTGCCGACGACGCCGCCGACGACGCTCCCGACGACGCGTCCATGCTGCCCCAGATGGCCGGCGCGGTCAGGAAATGCGACACCACGAGCGAAATGTTGAGCGGGTTCGACAGCGACGCGAGCGTGGCCGCCGTGCTGCCAAACACGCGCTGCTGCTCGGTGGCATTCTGCAGCGGCACAGCCGCGCTGTCGTGGTAGAGGGACAATGTCGATTTCAGCAGTCGTTCGGTCATGGCGTGTTGTGGTTGTTGAGGGTAGAGCGTACAAGTAGAAGGGGGAAGGGTGAAGCATCGTGAGCTGCCGAGGCATGTGCCTGAATAGTGGATCGCGCTGTCATGATGACTAAGCTTTCAAGTGGGTACATGTACCCCGTACTCTGTACTTTGCATTTCGCACTTGTACCGTCCGTCCTGCATCCGACAATCTCGTTCATCCGACAACGGAGCTCACGTGACGGCCCCTCAATGACTCATGAAATATCTTATGTTGTTCGCGCGACGACGCCCTTTGCATCTTGGCTTTCTTGCTCGAGCTACATACAATTCCCGCTTCAGCTTCAGCTTCAGCTTCACAATGGCACCGATTATTCACCTGCGGACCGAGACCAAGCCCTTTGAGCGGCGCTCTCCCTGTATGTGCCACGGAGTCGGACGTTACATGTCAGACGTCATCTGCCCCACGATGTCACGACATCATATAAAGGAACAAAGAACACTAACAAACAGTGTCGCCGGCGACGTGCAAGGCCCTCGTCGACGCCGGCTACACGGTGCGCGTTGAAGAGTCGCCCGAGCGCATCTACCGCGACGAGGAGTTCAAGGCCCGCGGCGCCGAGATCATCCCGTCCGGCTCGTGGGTCAAGGCCCCGACCGACGATATTATTCTTGGGCTGAAGGAGATTGAGGCGGATGGAAGTAGGTTCCTCTCTGTCTCTTTGTCACTAGGTAGTCCATTGCTAACGGACAGCCCCCCTGCCGCACACGTACATCCACTTTGCCCACTGCTTCAAGAAGCAGGACGGCTGGGCCACCGAGCTGTCGCGCTTCAGCAAGGCCGGCGGCCTGCTCTACGACCTCGAGTTCCTCGTCAATGACAAGGGCCAGCGCGTCGCCGCCTTTGGCTACAGCGCAGGCTATGCCGGCACCGCCCTCGCCCTGCTGTCGTGGGCCCACCAGATTGTCCACCCGGGCGTGGCCCAGGGCCCGGTCCCCAAGTACGACCTGGCCACGGACCTGATTGCCGATGTCAAGGCCGCCCTGGCCAAGGCTCTCCCGCTCAACGACGGCAAGTACCCGCAGCTCATGATAATTGGTGCCCTGGGCCGCTGCGGAAAAGGTGCTGCTGAGGCGGCCACGGCGGCCGGCATCCCCGCGGCGTCCCTCGTCAAGTGGGACCTGGCCGAGACCAAGCGCGGCGGGCCCTTTGAGGAGATTGCGCAGGCCGACATCTTGCTCAACTGCGTCTACCTGGGCGCCCACAAGATCCCGCCATTTATCACGCTCGACATGCTGTCGTCGCCCGACCGCCGGCTGCGCGTCATCTGCGACGTCAGCTGCGACCCCAACAGCGCCAACAACCCGATCCCCGTCTATACGGGCTACAGCTCGTTTGACGCGCCCACGACGTCGGCCTCGCGCGCCCTCGAGGGACCCGAGCTGCGCATCATTGCCATTGACCACCTGCCCACCATGATTGCGCGCGAGGCCAGCGACGAGTACGCCGGCCTGCTGCTGCCCAGCCTGCTCGAGCTCAAGAACCGCCACACCGACGGCGTGTGGACGCGCGCGGAAGCGACGTTCCGTGAGCGTGTTGCCGAGCTGCCGTGATGTGTAGATCATATCAAATAAAAGTTGTTACTTGTGTTTGTGTTGTCATTGTTGATTAGTAATCATGTCGTTGAACATCACGATGCATCAGATTCGGAAAAATATAGTCTGCAAACCGTAACTCAATAAGACACCGTAAACACCTCGAAACAAACGATAAGGTATAGAATGGCGTGCCGCCAGGAGAACAAAATAAACCGAAGAAGAGAAGAAAACAATAAGAATAAAAAAGAGAAGTAGAAAGAAAAGAAGAAAGCAAAAAAGACGACAAAACTACCTCCGCCGCGCTGACGACCGCACGCCCTTCCTAAACGGCCCGGCGCCCCGCCGCTTCGGCGTCGTCACCGCCAGGTTCTGGCTCGCCTTGGTCGTGCCCGTCGCCGCGCCCGTAGCTGCCGCCGCCGCCGCTGCTTCTGCCGTGATCGTGCTGTCCTCGACGTCAAACGCGAGTCCTCTCAACTCGTCGTCGTCCATATCGGTCAGGTCTTCGCTCACATGCCGCGACGTTGTGCCGTTGCTGTTGCCGTTGCCGTCGCCGACGGGCGTGTTGGTGCCCGCGCCCGGCTCGTTGACCTGGACGGCTGTTTCGGTGACAGCCTCCGCCCACAATGGTGCATCCGATGCCGTCGTGCCGTGCGGACTGAACCCGCCGAGGTACCACAGCACGCCACCGGCATCCAGGGTCTCGACCAGCGGCCGTGCCTCGTCGTGGCCGTTGGTGACGGCGGGCAGGCTGCCGTTGTGCGACTGCGGGGGCGTCAGGGGAGCATCGGTGGCGGCGGCGGCAAGCTTTCCGTCACCGTTTGCGACGTCGCCGTTGGTGGCAACAGCTGTGCCATTAGCAGCCACGCTGTCGCCATTAGTAAGCAGACCGGCAGCCGTGCCGTTGGCAGCCACGCCGACGTTCTCTCCATTGACAAGCACAATCGACGACTGCGGCGTCGTGGCCGGGATGCTCGTCGTCTTGTGCCGTGATGCGCGCGGGGTGGTCAGTTTAATGTCGTTCTTGTCGTTCTTGTCGTCCTTGTCAATGTCCATTGGGTCGCCGTTTGCAACAATCTCCGCCTCGGCATCCGCCGGCGACACCGTGATACAGGCCGCCGACGCTGCCGCCGCTGCCGGCTTCACCTCGACACACGCCTCCAGCAGCTGCTCCAGCTCGGCCTGCAGCGGCCCCAGCGGCACGCGCGCAATGTCGGCCTCGGCCCGCACAGCCGCCTCGAGCATCGGCTGGATCGATTTCAAAATACGCTTGCCGAGGCGCTTGCGGTCGCGCGCGTCGTCGGCATCGGCGTTAATGACACCGCTGACGACGTCGGCCAGGTCCCGCGCAAACGCCAGCGTCGTCGTGTAGTACCGGGAGTTGAGCTTGTCCTGCAGCGTCGCCAGGCCGGCACGGAACACGCCCTTATCGTATGTGCTGGCCTTGTCGACGATGGGGGCCAGCAGCTGGAAGACGGGGAAGTAGCAGGCGTCGACAAAGTCGTGCTCGAGCTCGGCCGCCGCACGCTTGGTCCGCTCGCGCTCGACGACGTCGTGGGCCAGCGCGCGCAGCTGGTCCAAGTCCCGGATCAGCGCCTCGGCAAACGCAATGCGCCGCTCCAGCCGTGCGTGGCCCGACGGACCCATGGCCGCGAAATTCCGCCGCGTCAGCTCCATCGACGTAAACGTCTCCATCTGCAGCTGCAGCCGCTTGAGCAGCGCTGCACCCCGTCGCGCCTCGCGCTTCAGCGTCCAGTACCGGCACGCCTCCGACACGTACTCGCGCCGACGACGCAGCATGAACCGCTGCAGGGCCGTCTCGACAATGTCGAAGACCGCTTGAGGAATCACCGGTGCGCCCGACGGCAGCTTCCACATCGGCCTCGTCTTTTTGTTGTCACCAGATGCGTCCACGACACTGTCCACACCCGGCTCTGCCGTGGACGGTTCCGGGACCACTCCTGCCGCCGCCGCCGCTGCTGCTGCTGCCGCTGCAATCCGCGCCCCCGTCATCTGCGACTCGGCCGCCGCGTGCCCGGCCCCCATCCCCAGCATGCCCGCTGTCGTTGCCGCCATCTGCAGCGCCGACGCCCGGCTGTCGGCCCAGATCCGCCCGCGCATCGTCCGCTTGTAGTGGCGCTTGGCGTCGCGCGTCGCCTGGTGCACGCCGTTCTCTTTCGCATACTCGGGCGGGCAGTGCCGGTCGCAAAACGCCTTGAGCACCATGCTGTTGTCCAGCACCGCCAGCGCGCCCTGGCTGTTCTTCATCCGCAGGTACAGCCGCGCCCGCCGCGCACACGTCACGTGGAACGCCTGGTAGCACGCCTTGTTGCCGCACTGGATGCACGCCCCCATCTTCTGCCGGCAAATGTAGCACGTCAGCCGCCACCGCGTCTTGGGCACCTTGTCCACGTCCATGACCGGCTCCATAAACGTCGTGTTGCCCAACGACGTCTCCGGAATCCACATGGCGCACAGCATGTGCGCCCACTTGGACGAGTTGGTCTGCTTAAAGGCCCCGTCCGTGTTCGGGCAGAAGATGCACGTCGGCACGCCACGCCCGATAAGCTGGCACTTGCGGCACAGCCACTGGCCCTCGGGGATAAACGGCACGCCGTAGCAGTCCTGGTGCACCGCCAGGTCGCACCCGTCGCAAAACACAATCGCGTTCGTGTTCTCGCAGTCGCCGTCGTCGCAGATTGCACACTTGCTGTCCAGCTCCTCGCCCGTCACCATCTCGCCGTTGACCGCCGCCGCCGACCCCGACCGCGCCCGATGCGTCTGCGGCGGCTTCGGGTTCGGCTTCGGGATCCGCTTCTCCAGCAGGTGCCACTCCTTTTCAATCTTGGTAATCGTAATCTCGAAAATCTCCCGCGTAATCGCCTCCACGTTGGCCGCCTTGCGCTGCTCATTGTACTTGCTCAGCCACATGTCGTCCTGCTCGTCCATGTCGTACTCCACCCGGCCCACGCCGCCGTTGCTGCCCGCGCCGCCGCCCGAGATAATCTGGCTGATTGCGCTGCCGGGCACGCCGTACGACGTCGGGGGTTCCGCCGCGTTGTTCTCCTCTGTCGCGGTCGCCGTAGTAGAAGACGGCTCTTTGTTGTTCCCGGCCTCGGCTGCCACTGCCGCCGCCACTGCCGTGTGGTACGCGTCCACCTCTTCCTCGGCGTTGGCGTCGCTTGCCTTGAGCAGGTACCGCTCCGGCCGGATGTACACGTCCGTCTCCTGGTACCCGACGTTCATCATCGACTTGTCCACGTACCGGCTCAGCGTCTTGTTCTCAAACAGCTGGATCCGGTTCGACCGCCGGTACGACGGCAGCTTCAGGTCCAGCTTCTCCTTGGGCGTCTGGTTGTGGATCGGCAGCACCTTGGGTTTCTTCGGTGTCGCCCCCGTGCCGTATGCGTACGACACCACTGCGCCGTCACGCGGTGGGCGGCCCAGTCTCCGCCGCAGTGGTGTCTCGGGCTGGCCAAGATCACTCGTCACCAGCGGCAGCACGCCGCCGCTTGGTAATGGGCCTGCAGCATCGGGTGCGGATGCCTCGATTGTGGTACCGTCAACGTTCTCCGCCGCACCGGACGCAACAACCGCCGCTGCCGCCGTCGACGTGCCGTCCACCTCGTCCGACCGGAACACCATAAACGTCGTCTCAATGTCCAGGTTCGGGTGGAACTCTTCCCACCCGCGCTCCTCGCGCGGCTTATAGCCTTCGCTCTGCGCCACCGCCGCCGCCACTGCTGCCGCCGAGCTAAAGTGCTCTTCGTCGTCTGGCTCGTACCGGCTGACCGCGATGCGCGTGCGTGTGCTCCTCGCGCGCCGTGGGATCAACGATGGCGATGCTCCCGCTGCCGCTGCTGTGCTGCGCTGGCTGCGGCCCCGGCCCCCGCGTGAGCCTGAGCCCACGCCCGCCCGCCCGCCGCCGCCGCTGCCGCCAACGCTGCCGCGCACCACATGTGTCACGGTCCCGTCCTCGTCAACAAATCGCCCGCCGCCGCCCGGTCCGCCGGGAATGTACTTGCGCCGTTTGGGCGGTGGCTCCGAGTTCACGGCCGCAAGACGCGCCGCCCGGGCTGCGTTCGTCGAGCCCGGGGGCCGCCCGCGACGACGGCCCGTAGCTGCCCGCCGAGGCGTGAGAGGCGCGGCCGCCATGTCGCGTTTCGTTTCGTTGTGTCGGTGTCGTGTTGATGAGGGGTGATGGGGGGGTCGTAGATGATGATGTTGGTGATGCAAAGATCGCGTCGAGAAGTCAGGGGGGGGGCAACAAAAGGCACGAACTCGGGGACACCGTGCACCGTCACACGCATCTGATTTGCAAAAGATACGCGTTCAAGGGTGGTTGAAAAAAGCAAAAACTGTCGAAAATGTGCCGTTGTCGACGTGGTCGTGGTTGTGTCGGGGCAAAGAGGGCAACGCCGAGGGCGGCACACGCACACATAACACACGCAGGACGTTCACGTCGCGATGGTGAATCGCGCTAGGCTGCTTCTGGATTGGTCAGGTCCCAATAAGTATCCGCTTTTGTCAGCCGCGAGGTGGGGTGGGGACGGGGGATTTTAGCTTAAATCTGCTATTTCTTTTAATTCACTCCACAACCACGTTGCCACCGGCCTCGACAATGCCACCTGCCACTCGCATTGTTGCTGCCACTCACTGCCTGCCTGACGTCACAGCCTCGTCGACATTGTTGTTGGTTTCGAAAATTGAGCTTGATGCCGTGCTCGACCAGTCCGAGTTACGTAATACGCTACACGTAGTTGGGTACAACATTTAACTTTTTTTAATTTACAAGCACGAGAGGCGTCACGAGCTAAAAGACCGGCACAAAGAATAGAATGCTTTTAAACACTTCCACCTGGCCACCGACCAATTTGAGCTGGAAAACAGAAATGAATACAAAACAAGAAACAACACGCAGAAATAAAAAAAACAAAACTGAATCAAGAACCAAAAAATAACAAAACCTAAAAGCAATCCAGACGCCATGATGCTCCCAGAGCAAGAGAAAGGCAAAACACAACAAAAAGACACGTGAGAAGCAAAAAGAAGGCTCACAAGACAAACAAGAAACCAGGTATCAGGACTGTCTCTGAGGGACAGTGAAAGTACTCAAACGATTGTCAAACAGAAAGGCTGCACGAATCAAAGCATGCCGTCCTGACCAAGCGAATCAAAAGTAGACGGCAACGTCTGTCTTGGATAGACAAAATCAGAATCCAATCAGCTAAAAAGTCATTGTCCGTCGTGTGCTCGTTGTGGGAGGGTATATAGAGCAATGACGACGGAAGCAAGACTGGGCGGGTAGTGGTGATAATGGGGTGGGTTGAAATGAGGCATTCGTGTGGATGTTTGATCGGTGGCGATGGCAGTCTCTACCCCAAAGTTCGGCCAGAGTGAATCGCCTGTACGCTGCCCGGGCGAGGAACCACCGTGCTTGGGTGCAGCGGCGACGTGGTGGTGCTGTTGAAAGGGCTGTCGTACGGCGCTGCATGCCGCACCGGCTCCCACGCCTCCTCGCTCAGAACGCTGAGGTACCCCTCGCCAACCTGGTCCCGAAGCGCCTCAATCTTACGCTTGTACAGCTCGCCGCCAACATCCCACGCCTGCGGCTCCTTCCACGGACCCGTCGGCGACGGCGAGGCGCTGCTCTTGGTCGGCGTCCGTATCGGCGTCAGCGGCGTCGCCGGCAGTGGCTTTGCAACCGACGGTGATGCCTGTGCTGCCGCCAGCGGCTTCGACTGCATCGGCACGGCGTCGGCCGCTGAGAAAGGCGTGTGGAGCACACTAGGCGACGCTTCACTACGCGGCGTCTGCGGCTTCTCCTCGTAGCGGATGGGCGACATTGGCGCCGCCAGCGGTGGCAGGGTAGGGATCGTGTCCAGCCCATGCGTGAAGCGGTAGTTTTCCACCGGGGCCGTGAACACATGGGTGTTGGATTGCGGCGTCGTCGGATCAAGGGCTGGGACTGGAGGCGGCGAGGCCGGTGCTGCGCCCACGGACAACCCCGCAAAGGCAGCCTCCAACGCAGGCGGAGTCGTCGCCTTGCCCGACGCCGAGCGTGCAGCGGCATCGTTTGTTGCCAGATCGACAATCCGCCGCTTGGGCACACGCTTACGGTGCGACCCGGAGGCGGTCCCGCTCGACACCGCACGAGCAACCGGGCGCTCCTTGCGCAGAACGGCGGGTTCACGTGGTGTGTCGTAGACAATGGCCGGCTTGCTGACGTCCACGGCGGGGATGGTGGGCACAGGGGGCGGCTTGACCACCGGCACAACGGGCGGCAGCGGCGCACGCTCCACCAGTGCCTTTCGCTCCGAATAGCTGGGCCCGCTGGCGTCAATGATGATGTCGTCGGTGAAGCCAGGCGTCTTGCGGAACAGGTTGAAAATGGACACACGATAGTTCTTGTGTGTGCGCGTAAAGGGGTTGCCGCTGACCCAGACTTCGCGAATGTACGGGATTCCCGTCAGACGAGCCAGTTCCATTGGGTCGGTCAGGCCATTGTCGCGCAGGTCAAGCCGCTCCAGCGGGAACAGCTTCTCAATGCCG
The DNA here is from genome assembly GCA_029299015.1 of Ophiostoma montium. Taxonomy (NCBI): domain Eukaryota; kingdom Fungi; phylum Ascomycota; class Sordariomycetes; order Ophiostomatales; family Ophiostomataceae; genus Ophiostoma; species Ophiostoma montium. Next base: position 88,379 of record JANSMC010000012.1, read on the forward strand.
GCAATGGACTGCAGGCGGTTCGCTCGCAAGTTGAGCGCGGTGATGGCGGGCAGCGGCGAGTGCAGCAGCGAATGCAGCGAGTCGATCATGCAGTGTGAAAGGTTCAAAGCACGCAGGGCCGTCAGCGTGGCCAGGCTGTCCGGGATCTGCGTAAACAGGTTGCTCGAGAGGTCGAGCGAGTGGAGCGTGTTGGACAGGGGCGAGAGGCTAAAGGCGGGGATCGAGGTCAAGGAGTTGTCCGACAGACTAAGGTGCTTGAGGAAGCGCCACTTGGAGGCAGGCACAATGCTGGCACCGGAGGTCAAGAGGTTGGAGGTGCTACCACGGCGCCCGTGCCACGACTCGGACAGGCTCGAGTTGGAGCTACCGGAGCCCGACCGATGGACCTTGTGCGAGCCACGGGCGTACGAGGCGCCATTGCGCGACGAACTAGAGGGACGGCGCGGCGAGTGGCTTCGTGGCCGGGCCATGGGCGAATGTGGCGACGCCTCGTCGCTGTCGGTGCGGTTGAGCGACGGGCGGTGGTTGTCGCGCTCACGACGCTGTGTAGTGTCATCGACGTTGGCGGATTCGCCGGCAAGGGAGCCGATACGCATGTCGAGGGATGAGGTGCGCGGGTCTGGAGAGCACGGCATGGACATGCTCTTGAGCAGCTCTGGGTGCGGCAGCGAGGGGCAGCTGCGGCGCGGGCTCGTGCCGAAGCTGGCGGTGGAGCCGACGCCGTAGGGGCCAATGGTGGGCGACGACTGCTGCTTTGAGGTGCGGCGGCGGCGCTTGTCCATGTCGTCGAGGATAATGTCGACGAGGATCTCGACAGGGTCGTCGATGCAAGCACGCTTAAGGGTCAGCGAACGCAGCTGGTCGGCGAGGCGGTCCCAGCCAAAGAACTGGCGAAAGTCCAAGTCGCAGACCTCAAGGGCCTGGACGTTCTTGAAGATGTAGAGAGGGACGGCGGAGTCAAAGGGGAACTCCTCGTAGCCGCTGATGAGGCGGGCACGCCAGTCGGGGGCGAGGCGGAGGCAGGGGATCTTGGTAAAGGCGGAGTAGAGATATTTAAGGTCGGCTTGGAGGGCAGCTTTTTGGCGTTCCGTACGGGCAGCCGAAATACTGGAGCCGAGGCCGATGCTACTCCACAGGGAGGACATGCCGGACATGACGCTGCGGATGCTAGAAACGGAGCGGATAGAGCCGACGTCGGAGCCGTGGGTGTTGGAACGCTGGGACTGGCTGAGGAAGGAGACATAGTTGGAGGAGGCGGAAGTGTCGTGGATGTTTTCGATACGAACGCCCATGGGCCCGACGGGGATACCGAGTTCTTCGAATCGGGACAAGAGGTAGAAGAGATGGTGGGGGGTGAGGGAGAGCTTGGCGGACTTGACGGAGTGGGAGGTGAAGTTCAAGGAGCCGAGAGAGAGGGCGGCAGCGAGCGTGCTGGTGGTGGAGGAAGCGGTAGAGGGGCGTTCCGGGAGGGAGGGCGACGAGGCGCTGGTAGGCAGCGACGAGACGCTTTGCGAGGGGCCATGTCGCGGGCCCGGCTGTCTGCGGAACTGCAGGGCGTTGGCGAGGGCCTTTTCGTTGGTGCGCACAAACGTGGCGAGTTGCTTGACAAACAACTCCCCGTCTTCGGAATCCATGGCTGCGGTTATGAATGCATCGGGGTAGAAAGAAATGAGAGGGTTGTAGGCGTGTTGGCGTTATATATAGGCCGTGATAATGCGTGAGGCTGCAGGACTGAGTCAGTGATACGTCCACAAGGGTGCTGATGTGACAGAAGCGATAAGGGAAGGCGGCGGGCCAGCGAAGAAGTATGGGGAAGGGGGAGAAAGTGAGAGAAACGAAGCAAGAGCGAGTGCGAGAGAACGAAAGGAAAGATAAGGAAAAGAAGAAGAGAAAAGAAATGAAGGACACGAGGTGAGAAAAAATAGAAGAACAGAAAAGAAGAAGAACAGAAAAAAGACACCCGGAGATCCGTGAATACAAGACAGCATGGAAGGCGCGGGGTACACCAGCACAAGCACAACAAGACAGCGCGACAAGACAGCACACGCACGACACGCACAAGCACAGAACACAACGGTCACAGGCACAGAGCGGCGCTGGTGGAGGCAACAAAATGGAAGGGGCAAAAGAAAAGGCAACGGGGTGCCTGGACGCTGAGTCAACTGGGGCAACCAACGGCTATGCTGTGGCAGTGTAGCAGTCGGTAGTGTGTGTGCAGCTATGCAGTGTGCAGTTATGCGGTGTGGTATCTGTTGTCCTTGGGCAAGTCGTAAGGAGTCGGGAAGCACATGGGCCGACATAGGCTGACATGGACAGCGACCAGACAGGCAGCCGAGACTACAAACAGCGCAGACAGGCAGGACAGGCAGGACAGACAGGACAGAACAACAACGCAACAAACATCACGAAGTGCATACTAGACAGAGTCGCAGTCGGGTTGGGCGAGAGGGAGCCGGAAAAGGATGAGGGCGTGAGAAGGCTGAGAAAGGTGGAAACGAGTAAACGAATGAGAGCGAAGAGCAGTGAAAAGTGAAGAGATAAGATAGCCAGATAGGAAGACGCAGGGATAAAAATAGAGAGCAAACAGTCGAGATTGGACGACAAACAGCGACCCTGCATCGGCCGGTCCGTACAAACCAGGATGCAAAGTGACGATGCGTGACAATGCGTGACGATGAGATATCCGGGTGGATGTACTCCGTACGGAGAGGCCGCAGACGGCCGTTACAAGTGGCGCCGCGCGGAAGGTACAAGGCAGGCAAAACGCACAAACAACAAGAAGGCAAGAGCTGAAGAGGCAGAAAAGAGGCGGGCCCCAACAAAACGACTCCGTATTGTGGGTGTGGGTGGGTGTTTGGTGCGAACGAACGGGCAGGAGCGGACGAGCACGAGCGGCTCCGGACAGCAGGCACGACTCCGACGCGGCCGTAAACGCGACCGGTAGAGTAAGTGCAGGCAGGTGCAGGGTATGTGCAGGAGGCAGGCACGAGCATGCAGCATGCACAGAAGGCGCAAGGTCGGGCAGGTGAGCACACGGACTTACATGAGAATCCAGGTGTGTCGAGTCGCGAGATGTCGAGTCGAGAGGTCGTGTCAAAAAAGATGCACGCCGAGTCCGAGATGAGAAAGGCCGAGATGAAAGGCCGAGATGAAAGGCCGAGATGCAAGATGCCGGTGCAGAAGGAGTGTCGATACAGGCAGGTTGTCGCAACAACTTTGAGAGAACCGAGATGGTAGAACAACGAGCAGCTCTTATCAGGAAGCTTCGTCGTCGTCGTGTTGTTGTGATGTGTGCGTTGAAGTGTCAATGTGTTGTCGTTTCTGTCGTTAAATCGCGGCTTTCTGTCGTCGTTGTCGTCGTCGTTGTCTGTTGTCCGTAGTCGACAAGACGTTTGACAGCCTAGGCAAAATGACTAGGAGAGAAAACGGTCGCCACGAGGAAAGGAAAGAGACAAGACAAGCAGAGAAGCAAGAAGGAAGGAGCAAGAACACGGCGAGAAAGTGCACGATAATAAGTCTGAGAAACGGGAAATGAACGGCGCGCGCAACAGGGAAGAGGGGCCATCAGGGGCGTCACAGTGGGGAGCAGTGGGCGTTTAGTGGTTAGTGGCTAGCGGTTAGTGGCCAGTACTAGTGGATTTACGACTTATTTACGACTTATTTACGTGCATATGCATTCGCGATAGCCCACGGCCAGGGTCTTGCCCAGGGTCTACTATCAGGGTCTCTGGCAGAGCATTGGTAGATGAGAAATGGGTATTGATTAAGTCGTTTGAATGACAGCGAATGACGTGAGAGGACGTGATGGTTGTAAGAATGCGCATGCGGAGAGCTCGTAAGTGAAGGACAGTCATACGGAAAACTCGAGAATCAGAGGAACAAGACACAAGAGGAAGAAAAGATACAAGGGAAAGAAGAAAAAGAGAAACAAGGAAGGAGGTGGGTCAAAACCGTCCGTGCAGTATACAAAATACGGGCAATGGCAAACTACAGCATAGAAGGCATTAGCAGCGGTTTTAAGGCCGGGGCTCCCTACGATACTCCGTAGTACTCGTTATCGTACGAGTAAACAAAGTAATAGTAAACAACGGCGGAAGAAGGAAAACAACAAACAATACGAGTAAGGAAACAAACTAGACAGAAAAGAAAAGCTCGTGATGAGGAGACACATGGATATCGACAGCACAAGAATGCAAGATAGAAAAGAATGAGGCAGACAAAGAATGAGACAGCCGTCAATGACACTGTCGTATTGAAGATAATCGATAAATGGAATAAAACAAAAATACAACGTCACCAACCGCCTACGCGTACACCGCATCGCAGTAGTGTCGCGCCATCGACTCGACTCGTTAGCGTCTCTGTACGATGTCGTCGGACGAGCATGAGTCCGATGCAGGAAGTCGATCCTACGGCGCTTTACGGAGACGGAGGATTGGATAGCAGATCCGATGCGATGCGTATTAAGTAACTGTTATTGATAAAGTACGCGATGACACGAGAGTGAGCAGTTGAACGGTGCTGATTGTGCTGCAAGTGGTGGATCAACAATACGATGAGCTGGGTAGGAGTGTAATAAATAAGAAGTAAAGGATTTAGGATGCAGATATGGACAATAGGGAATCATGGCAAGAATAATGAATGAAATCATCACCGAATAAATTAAAATATCCCAAATAAACCAAATAAACCAAGACAGATCAAGACAGTACGAGTAATCATCAACGAAATAACAAACAGCGGTGAACAAGTGACCATGATGAATGCAATGCGTTAGTGCTTGCACGACCTATGCCGCATTACTTCCGCTGCAGGTTGCGCTGCATCTGCATATGTGATGTCGTACAGGCGCGCATTGCATGGGCAATTGATATGAGGAAAGAAAGAGACGAAGTAAAGTAAGAAAGAGGATGGAAAGAGGATGGAAAGAGGATGGAAAGAGAGAGAAATAATACAGCAAAAATACAGCAAAAATCAGCAAATTACAGCAAAAAAGGAAACAAAAAAAAAGGCTTCAAAAAATACCAAAACTCAGACAGCAATGATTGGACATCGTGAAAATATAAAAAGAGCAAGAGCGAGAAAAATCAAAAGACCACCTGACCGTATACCGTAGATAAAACAAGATATACGAGTCCTCGTAAAACAAGACACACCAAGAACATTTACAAAACCAAGAATCAAATATGTCATTATTGCGGTGAGCAAGCGCGTATTGAATTCGACCAAACAGGAAAGACCGGCTGGCGGCTGAACGCCTTGCTTCCGACTGAGACCTCGAAGGAGTGTCATAGGGTGTCATCAGCCGTTGATGTCTGTCACATTTTTGTCTCTTGTCATTTTTGTCTTGTCATCCGTCTCGTCTTCTGTCTCGTCTTCCGTCTCGTCTTCTGTCTCTTCTCTTCTTCTCCTGTCTCTCTTCGTCTCGTCTCGTCTAGCTTTTGTCGTGTCTTCCCCGCAGCCAGCCAAGCCGACCACTTGGATCGGCTGCAAAAGACCTGCACGCTGATATCGTAGACGTATTATTCCGTATGCAGCAAATATGCAGCAAAGAGACGACCGGAAAAGTCGAGGATCCTGACGTGAAAGTACTGCTATCCCAAGTGGCACACGCAGAAAAGTACTCGTAGTTTGCTCCGGAATAGATTCCTCAAATTCTTAGTCATCAACTGCACAGCGTGCCACGCCATGCCACTCTACATTCCTGTCACGACCCTTCATTCCAAGATGAGAATGCTACCGGCCCCGTGAACACGATACGAGGCGTCTGCAGTGCATGCCAGGCTACTGCGCCCCTCATGCTCGTATCGTGGAGGCTGCCCCTCACCCATGTGACGTCATGTCAGTGGATGTCGTCGCTCCTGCTCCTTCCATCGGAGTAAGGACAAGTAACGAATACTCGTAACCAGATGGAATTAGTCATTTACCGAGACCTGATCTGGAATCCCATGGTTGAGGCATCGAGCATCACAAAGTTGCGGCCAGATGTGTTCAAATGCATGGTGCCGGTCAGCGGGTGCCCCGAGGGATGCAAGCACGACAGCAGGAACACTATGGAGTTGATAAAGCAAGAAGAATGATCAACAAAGCAAGATATAGGAGCAATACAAGATGTAGGATCGACAAAGCAAGATGTAGATTGCTAATTCAAGATATAGATTGATATCCCAGAGAGAACAAGTCAAGTGATGAAGATTCAGAAACGTTGCCGACCGCATCAACGGACGAGCGGATGCCCACGAGCCCAGCTGTGCAACTGTTCTGGCGACACAGCACGACGGTCGTACATCTTTTTTTTGTTGGGCTATTCTATTTCTGGGTTGAAAATCTTGTCATTTTTTCTTGCACGCCATCAGACCATATTGATGTTGTGCTCTGCGATCCCATGCGAGCTGCTTTCCCATCGCTTTGCGCGACAGAACTGCTGATATACAAATGCGGCGTTGCCGTGTGCACAAATGCAATGCAGTACAACCCGCGTCCGCATCTGCGTCCGTCGCCATGTCGTCGCCTTTACTCGTCGTCAAAAACAGTCACCAGCCGGTCGAGTGCGCGGCCATTGTCCAGCGCCCAGCCGCCCGTAATGTCCAGCTTGTGCCGCTTGCCCGTGGCCTGCTCCGTGACGCGCATAAAGCCCTCGTGCGAAAAGGCCCGCGCAATCTGCTTCCACGCCGTGGACGCGCCTTGGCCCAGGTGCCGAAACGGTGCCGTCATCAGGTGGTTCATCTCGTACTCGCGCGCCGCCCGCTTGCGCTCCTCCTCGGCGCGCCGCGTCAGCACGCGCTCCTTGAGCGATGCCGGCAGCTGGTGGGGGTCCGGCTGCGCACCGAACGCGCCCGTCGCCGACTCGCTGAGCCCCGCCGCGGCCAGCCGGGCCGGCAGCGTCAGCGTTCCGGGAAGCGCATACCGGGCCCGCGGCGGCAGCACGGGGATCATGCGGCCAATCTTGAGCTCGAGCACGACGGGCGGCGTGGTCGCGGGGGTCAGGCCGGCGCGTGCGACAGCGTCGGCGACGTCGGCCGCCGCGCGCTTGCCGCACAGCTGCTCGACGCGCGCCGTGGGCACGGCCTGGATGGAACGGACGATGCCGTGGGTGCCGCGGAACATGTAGGCGCCAAAGGCGGCCATGAAGGCGCAGATGCCGGCAAAGGCATAGGGCACCCACCAGATAATGTCCTTGGGCGCGTTGAGGTAAATGTCCCAGTAGTTGAGCACGCTGTACGACATGAAGGTGAAGCCCAGGCTGATGGCAAACACGCGGTACCACGCGTGCGAGGGCGCCTCGTACAGCAGCGTCGGCGCCGCGCGCAGGCCCAGCTGCTCGGCAAATGTAGACCGCGGGACAAGGGGAGTAGATGTGGACGTGGCCGCCTTGGCCGTCTTGGTAGGCACAGCGGAAGCCGGTCGTGGTGTTGCCGCTGGTGTCGTAAAGGACGAGGACGAGGCCGGGGCCTTGGCCTTGGCGGCAGGCATCACAATGCGCGCCGGCACTGCGTCTTTTCCGGTTACAAACTCTGGCTTGGGGTACGGCTTGGCTCTTGCTTTGGGCGGCCGCTTCATGCACATTGTCGACGTCGAAAATGGCTGCATGCCGGCCGACACTGCCGAGGCCGCCGGGCCGCACACCCGCACCCGCAGCACATGCGAGAAGGGAAACGCAGGCGCTCGCCGCAGGCCGGCCGTCAGACCGACAGGGCAGCCGAGGCCTATTGAGATTGACGCCATTGTAGGTGTGGCAATGGCGACCAAGGTGTTTCCTTTTTTTCTTTTCTCTCGGTTCTCGTGCAGTAAAATCTTACGATAGGCTCAAACTGCAGATAAAAGTGGACCCACTTTACGCGACTCTCGCGCACAACGTCACTCACAGCGTCACTTTCTTGTCTGTCAGACAAACAACATGGCGACAAGTGCACCGCTCGAGCTGACTCTCATGGTCGCTGCCACGGCCCGCGACATGGGAATCGGTGCGGCTGGGGGTCTTCCGTGGACGGGCCTGCGCAAAGAAATGGCCTACTTTGCACGAGTCACCAAGCGTGGCGAGGTAAGTTTTAAGGCTGATGCGATGCGAATACCAAATGCTAACATACCGAGCATAATGCCGTCATAATGGGCCGCAAGACGTGGGACAGCATCCCTCCCAAGTTTCGCCCGCTCAAGGGCCGTCTCAACGTCGTCATCAGCCGGTCGTTTGCCCCCGGACTGCCCCGGGACCCGGCCGCGACCGACGGACCGGTGGAGGCGTCGTCGCTCGAGATGGCGTTGGCGTACCTGCGACCGCGCCAGGCTGCTGCAGACAGCCGTGTCTTTGTCATTGGTGGTGCCCAAATCTACGCCGCCGCACTGGGCCTTGCCGAGACGCGGCGTGTGCTGCTGACGCGCGTGCTGTCCGACTTTGCGTGCGACACTTTTTTCCCGCTCACTCTGGGTGCCAACGGCGGCGACACGTCGTCCACCTGGGTGCAACGATCGCGCCAAGAGCATGCTGCGTGGATCGGCGAGGAGCTGGACGAGGGAACGCAGACGGAAAACGGCACCGACTACGAGTTTCAGATGTGGGAAAAGCAGGTATAGACTCTCTTGCTTCGTTAGTTTCGACAATACGTCGATATCTGTCAGTGGTTGATCGAGTTGGGTCTTGTCTGCCCTCTATATACCATACAAAAACGCCTGGATGCAATCCTACATAACGTCGTGCCCAACGCCTTTTCCCCCGACGCTCTCTAGACTCTTGGCAGTGGTAATACAAGACCGCCGCTCCTTTCTTTGATTTATAAGCAGACCGGCTACGCTGCCGCAGCCGTATCGACCACCGCGGCTCCTTCCTTTTGATTTATAAGCAGACCGGCTACGCTGACGCAGCCTTGTCAGCCTTGGCTGCTGCCGTCGTCGTCGCCGCCGCCGCCGCCGCCTCCGCCTCCAACCGCTCCGCCTCCTTCAACAACAGCACCATCTCCTTGGTCGCCGGCTCGTCCACAAACGCAAGGTCGGCCGTCGGCGGCGGCCACGCGGCCGTGTCGGTAAACAGCTCGCCGCCGGCGTGCAGCACAAACGTCTCGTCGGGCGTGCGGTCGAGGCGCGAGATGCTGCGGCGCATGTAGCTGACAATGGCGGCCAGGTGGCGCGCGTCGACGTCGGGCTGCGCCTTGAACATGTTGCGCCACACGGCGGCCGCCAGCACGGCGTCGCCGCGCATCAGGCCCTCGTCGTACGCCACCATGACGCCGCGCCACACCATGAACAGGTCCTGCAGGTAGCGCTGGCGCAGGCCGCGCGACGAAATGTGGTGCACAATGTCCATCTTGTCCTCGGCCTCTTGGAAGAAGTTGTCGACCAGCATCGACTGCCACATGCGGTACGTCTCCTTGTCAAAGCACCGCAGCCGCGTCACCAGCAGGTACATGTGTAGCATCGTGATCTGCGTCCACGTGCTAAACGACGGCGTCATGTTGAATTCTGGGGATTAGCGGGCATATTCATAATAATAATTGTCAGAAAAAAACACCCACCTGTATACCAGATCGTCGTGCCGCTGCCAATCTCCTCGCCGTCGTCGGTCGTCGGCACCTCGTCGTTGCGGCGCGCCTCCTCGGAAATCTTGTAGGCGCCCTGCAGCGTGCACTTTTGGTACATGCGCCGCGTCGCGCCAAAGATGCCGTACGGCTCAATTGTCCGCTTGAGCGCCTGCCGCGCCATGTCGCCTATCCGGTCCGTGATGCCCGCATTGGCCGGCGTCGTGTGGAACGAGCGGGTCGAGAGCACGGCCGTCGGCATCAACAATGGTGGCGCGGCAACGTCCGGCCTTGATGTGTGTGCATGTGCGTCCGCGGAACCCAGCGACTGGTGCAGGGGTCGTAATGGCAGCCGGGCAAGAGACGTTGCTGGCCGGGCACGCCGTGCAATGGCCGTGGTGCTGCCGGAGCATGGCCGGCAGGTTGGCCGAACCATTGTGGGGGTTGTGGTGGGAAGAGTGGAAAGACAAAAGTACGAGAAAGTCGCAAGGATGGACCAGGAGAGAAACAAAACGTCGAGCGAGCGAGGTGGTGTCGTGCCGCGGAGCAATGTGTGATCGTCGCAAACGAAAACGCAAAGCGGCTTGAATAAAAAAGTCGAGCCGGAGTAAAGTGGAGACTTGCCGCTACGGCGAGATATTGATCGATCTGCTCGTGCTCGTGTGGCCGATCACGTGACTCACAACGACGTCAGTGTCAACGTCTGAATCAGAGTCAAATCCCTTCATGAAAATTACTTTTACATCTATCGTACATGTGGAGGTCATGTCCTGGTCTTGTCAAACTTTGTGAAGACGAGCGAGGCGTTGGTGCCGCCAAAGCCAAAGCTGTTTGTCAAGGCCACGCGGACTTCTTTTTGCTTGGCGACGTCGGGGACAAAGTCGAATGTGACGCCGACGTCGGGGTTGCTGAGGTTGAGTGTAGGAGGTATTATGTTCTGTTGGTTAGAATGTGAGAGATATTAAAATAAAGCAATCAAACGTAATAAAAAAAAAACTCATAAAGGGACAAAAAAAGAGACTTACCTCAACAATCGACATGACCGAAAACAGAGCCTCAATGGCTCCGGCAGCACCTAGAAGATGACCCACTGCTCCCTTTGTGCTGCTGACGGCCGTGCGGGCCACACTGGCACTGTCCGGCTGGTCTTCCGTCAGAAGCGTGTGGATCGCCGAGGCCTCGGCCCGGTCCCCAATGACGGTGCCGGTGGCGTGTGCATTGATATAGTCAATGTCACCGGGACGGAGGCGCGCGTGCTGCAGTGCCCGCCGCATGGCCCGCAGTGCGCCGGCGCCGTGCGGATGCGGTGCCGTCATGTGGAAGGCGTCGCCGCTGCAGCCGTAGCCGCAGAGCTCTGCCAGAATCGGCGCGCCGCGCGCCAGCGCATGCTCCATCTCCTCGAGCACGAGCACGGCCGCACCCTCGGCCACGACAAAGCCGGACCGGTCGCGGTCAAAGGGCCGGCAGTAGAGCCGCGGGTCTTTGGAGTCGGCCGTGGCCAGCGACCGCGACCGGCCGAACCCGGCCAGCGTCAGCGGGTGCACGCACGCCTCGGCGCCGCCGGCCACCATGACGTCGGCGTCGCCCAGCGCAATGAAGCGCGCGGCGTCGCCGACCGAGTGCGCGCCCGTCGTGCAGGCCGTCGACACGGCGTGGTTGGGGCCCTGCAGGTTGTAGCGCATGGCAATGTGGCCGGCCGCCATATTAATCAGAATGCGCGGCACAAATAGCGGCGACACGCGCCGGTAGCCGTCGCGGTGCAGCTCGAGGCTCGTGTCGTAGATGGCCTCGAGGTTGCCGATGCCGCTGCCGATGCACACGCCGGTCCGTGCCTCGGGGCTGTCGTCGGGCAGGTATTCGCTGCGCGATGACAACAGGCTCTCGCTTCTCGAGGGCGGCCACTGGGCTTGATCGAGCGCCATCTGTGCCGCGGCCACGGCAAACTGCGTAAACCGCGACATGCGCCTCTGCTCAGCCGGCGCGGCCCAGTCGTCGGGGTTCCACAGGCCGTCGTCTTTGCCGCGGTGCAGCGCCGGGTCGCCACCCTTGGTCTCGGTATTGTTGGCTGCTTCGGGCACGACGCCGGCCATGGTACTCGGCAGCTGGTCCCACTGTGCTCGTGGCGCGCGGTCCGACACATCGACAATGCCCGACTCACCCGCGAGCAGCCGCTGCCACGTTGGCCGCACGCCCACGCCGAGCGGCGTCACGGCGCCGAGGCCGGTGACGACGACACGTCGAAGCATGGCTGTCTGACTAATACGCCGATAGCAGCAGCAGCAGCAGCAAGACAGGCCCAATCGGGAATTAAAAGGCCACGCAGGATCCGGCAGGTGCGAACAGCTCGGTGTCGCAGCGACACCCAGCAGCGGCCTGTGATCGAGTCGACGTACTAACAAGCACAGACAATGAGCCCGGCAGTTGTAAAAGGAAAAAAGGAAAAATCCGAAACAAAACCTCTTGCCGTTTTTACTTCCCCATCTTGTGCAGGCTGTGCTACTCCGTACATTGTTGATGTTACCGAACAACGTTGTCGCCGAGTTTTAAGAGAGTACAGTACCCGCACAGTATGACCACTGGGTACAGAGTACTTTCTAAAACGGTCGCACTAGTGGACCCACGACCCCTGTCTGACGTAAAACGCGTAATGTACGGAATTGGTTCTATTGAGCCCGACGTCAGCTCGCGATACTCTACGACAACGGCCAGCCACGGCCAGTATCGTCACGGCCCTGCTGTCCCCCTCTAGCACTTTGCTGCTCTTCACCTGCTGTCGATTTATGTATTCTTACTCCTACTCCGGCTGGTTTATCCGACTTACCCTCGACGACGAGCTATCATTGCGTGCGAGTGCGACCTCTTTCTTGTGACAGCGCCAGTCGAGCCAGATCTTGCACTATTGAAGGCGGGCTATTGGGCGTGGCTTTCGCCCTTGCGTGTGGCTCCGGGCCATATCCGGCAGAGGACAGAGTGCAAGCGTTGACGCTGTACTTGGAATCGTCCTGGTGTTTTGTCTCTTGGATATCTCTTGCTTTCATCTATATCGACCATCACCGTGATAGAGAGGGAATGCCTCGCTTTTTGTCACCTTTTGTCTAGACCTATATCTTCTACTACCAGCACTGACAGGATGACTGGCTCGACGGGAAAGAAGGCGGCTGGCACGCCCTTGCCGTCGGCCGTGATTGCAAACGACATTGAGCTCGAGACACGACACAGCACCGAACGGCCGAGACATGCCGGCTCCCGCGAGTACCCCGCGCGCGCTGCTCGTTCGCACGCCTCGTCATCCAAGAGCGGCAGCGGTGGCGGCTGCAGCGGCGGCAGCAGCAACCTCAAGACCCGGCTGTCGACGTGGGGCGAGTCGGCCGCCACCAAGGCCCGCGAGGCTCTGTCCGGCAGATCCGGGACTGTGGACCACGACGGCCAAGCGTATGAGCTGCTGCTGGACCCGAACCTGCCGGAAGAGTACATTTCGTCGCTGCCGCAGGACGTCGAGCACGACTCGGTGGACAAGCCGCATGGCAAGGTGAATGCGGACTCGGACGCAGACTCGGACGCGGACTCGGACGACGACTCGGACGACGAGGACTCGCCATACCCCGAGGTCCGGGCGGCCGTGCGCAACTACGACGAGGAGATGCCGTGCAACACGGTGCGTGCGTGGACCATTGGGCTGTCGCTGGTGGTGCTGGGCGCGTCGGCCAACACGCTGCTGTCGCTGCGGTCGCCGTCCATCAGCATCGGCACGCTGGTGGCCCAGATCATTGCGTGGCCGCTGGGCCATACGTGGGCGCGCGTGATGCCGGACCGGCAGTTCACGACACTGGGCATCTCGTGGTCGCTCAACCCGGGCCCCTTCAACATCAAGGAGCACGCCATCATTGTTGTCATGGCGGGCGTGTCGTTTGGCGTTGCGTACGCGACGGACATTATCCTGGCCCAGCGCGTCTTTTACAAGCAGGACTTTGGCGTCGTGTTCCAGCTGCTCATGGTGGTGTCGTCGCAGTCGATTGGCTATGGCATCGCCGGCATGATGCGGCGGTTCCTGGTGTACCCGGCGTCGATGATCTGGCCGGGCAACCTGGTGTCGGTGACGCTGCTCAACGCCATGTACGAGACGCCGTCGGCGCCCGACGCGACGATCCTGGGCGGCCGCATGCCGCGGTACCGCTGGTTCACGTACGTGACGCTGGGCGCGTTCCTGTACTACTTTATCCCGGGCTTCTTTGCGCAGTTCTTGAGCGTGCTGGCCATCCCGACGTTTGTGGCCCCGAGCAACGTCATAGTCAACCAGCTGTTTGGCGGCGCCACGGGCCTGTCGCTGCTGCCGCTGACGCTCGACTGGTCGCAGGTGGCGGGCTACGTGGGCTCGCCGCTGGTGCCGCCGTGGCACGCGATTGCCAACACGCTGATTGGCGTCGTGCTCTTTTTCATCCTGGGCACGTCGGTGCTGCACTACACCAACACGTGGTACGGCGTCTTCTTGCCCATGGGCGACTCGTCGACGTACGACAACACGGGCGCGGCGTACAACGTGACGCGTGTGCTGGCGGCCGACTTCACGCTGGACGAGGCTGCGTACAAGGCGTACTCGCCGCTCTTTCTGAGCACAACGTTTGCCATGTCGTACGGGCTGTCGTTTGCCGCCATCACGTCGCTCATTGTGTACACGTACCTGCACCACCGCAAGACCATCTGGCAGCAGTACCGAAACAGCACGAGCGAGACGCCCGACATCCACATGAAGCTGATGCAAAAGTACAAGGAGGCGCCGGCCTGGTGGTACTCGGTGCTGTTTGCCCTGACGCTGTGCCTGGGTTTCGCGACAATCCTGCTGTACCCGACGAACCTGACGTGGTGGGCGTTTTTGCTGGCCGTCTTTATCGCGTTTGCCTTTTCGCTGCCCATTGGCATCATCGAGGCCGTGACCAACAACCAGATCGGGCTCAACGTGCTCGCCGAGTTTGTCTTTGGCTACATCCAGCCCGGCCGGCCGCTGGCCCTGATGCTGTTCAAGACGTACGGCTACATTACCATGTCGCAGGCGCTGGGCTTTGTGGCCGACCTCAAGTTTGGCCACTACATGAAGATCCCGCCGCGCACCATGTTCATGGCCCAGGTTGTCGCCAGCACGCTCGCCTGCTTCATCCAGGTCGGCGTGCTCAATTTCTCGCTCGCCCACATTGACGGCGTCTGCGAGCGCGACCAGCCCGCGCACTTTTCGTGCCCCGGCGGCCGCGTCTTCTATTCGGCCTCGGTTATCTGGGGCCTGCTGGGCCCCGCGCGCATGTTTTCGCCCGGCCAGATCTACTCGGGCCTCTTCTTCTTCTTTGTGCTCGGGGCCGTCGTGCCCGTCGCCATTTACTATGCCGCACGGCGCTGGCCCCGATCGCCGGCCAAGCTGCTGATGGCGCCGCTCATCTTTGGCGGTGCGGGAGCCATCCCGCCGGCAACGCCGCTCAACTATTTGACCTGGGGCTTTGTCGGCTTTGTCTTCCAGTACCTCGTACGCAAGCGTTACTATGGCTGGTGGAGCCGTCTTAATTTCCTGACGTCGTCGGGCCTCGACCTGGGCCTGGCCCTGAGCACGCTGACCATTTTCTTTGCCTTTACGCTCAACAACATTGAGCCGCCGCGCTGGTGGGGCAACGACGTCGTCATGAGCACTATGGACTTTAAGGGCACGGCCGTGCAAAAGGTGCTGCCCGAGGGCGAGACCTTTGGGCCGACGACGTGGTAGCACGTGATATGATTATAGTAGAGCACCTTCTTCGCAGTATTTGTATTTATAGTAAAGCTATCGACGTTCAGTGCACTTCTTTCTATAGTAGAGCTATCGACGTTCATTGCAGCTTCCTCTAGTAGTCTGCATAATCCACTACCTATTACCCATCTAATAGATAGTGTAAGGAGTAAGTTGAATCCCAGCAGTAATTATCCAGGCGGGTGCCATCACCTCGCCCGAGAAAACCCAACTCGTTACTACCTGGCTGTGCATCTATCTCAGGCGGTTACGCCGACAGTTCCCGCACATCAGGATTCTGCAATGCATACACTCATGAATAAAGTGTGGCATCGACTCGTCACAGCCCTCACAGTTATGCGAGCCTCCGCGCCGACGCCAGACATTATGATGGCACTGGTGGTTTTGGACGAGATTTTCCTGCTCTCTCCGGAGCCAGAGCGCCCTGACTTCTGCATCGACTTGACGGGGCGGGTCGCGATCGACAATGGCTTCGGCGCGTGCAAAGAGGCGCTCCTCGTTCCACTGATCACAGCGACACGTCTTCCACTTATCGCCACAAATGTAGCAGAATTGGGCACCACAGACGCAAGCTGATGGTCAGTATCTTGTAGGTCGAGTAGTAGCAACGAGTAGCAGCAACAAGAAAAAAAAAAAACTCACTCATATGGTTGCAGCCGTGCTGCAGCTCGACCATGCGCCGGCACGCCTGGCACCGCTGCCACCCGTTTTCGCGCGCAAGATCCAGCACCTCTTGCAGCGCATCGTCCTCGGCACACGCACCATAGTGCTCGGCCGCCTTGCACACGGTGCACGTCCTGCTGGCACAGCGGGGACACGTGCCCGTGGTGCCGCGGATGGCCGCCTTCGGCGACAGGAAGGCAGAGCACGTCATGCGGTGGCAGTAGGTGCGGTTGGCCGTCTCAAACTCGTCTTTTTTGGCGCCAAATTGGTCTAGCAGCGCGTCGGGCAAAAAGGAAAAGGACGCGGGCTCCGACTGCAGCGGCAGGTTCTGGCCGCAGCAGCGCGGCGGGAACAGCGACTCGTCGGTGAAGCTGGCGCGCACATGGTCCTCGACGCACGCGTGACAGTAGTGGTGGCCGCACGGGGCGCGCACAATTTCGTCTGCAGGGAAAGTGTCGCCGCAGGCAATGCAGGGCGTCCGGGGTGCCGAGGCAGATGAGGAGGCGGCCGTGGACGCTTCGCCCGTGACGACCGCCTGCGCGCCGACGTACAGTCTCTGAATCGATGCCTCGATCTCAGCCGGGTCAGCGTTGTAAATATCACCAACTTCGGGTGGACACAGACTCAGCGCCAGCTCGCGGTCCTGCGCGGCCTGCACATCCTCGGCCACATAGGCACAGATCTGGTCGGCGTCCTGCGCAATGGCGCGGTCCAGGCTCTCGCACATGGCGCGGTCAGCCGCCCGTTGCCGATAGGCCGCGAGCTCCGACTGGTAGAGGTCCATGGCGAGCTCCCAGTCGTTGACCTCGCCCTCGCGAGCCTTGCCCTTGCTCTGGCCCTGTAGCTCGGCGAGCTCTTCGAGGTAGAGCTCCACGGCGAGGTCGAGCGTCTGGGCGTCGACATCAACGATGGCCTCCATGGTGTAGGTAAAGATGAAGCATAAGAATTTGGAAAGCAAATTGTAGACGTAGATTCAAGATGAACGAGGGAGCTATGCGAACAGAGCACCCAACAAGAATGCATTCGACTCTACGAGAAAAATCTTCATATCTAATAATCAATCACTTTCACACCGTTTGCCATGCAATGCATGAGAAAGGACTAATCACATGGCATCGGCTTCATATAGGGACGCTTACACGTCCAGTTAGCTTTCAGAGATAGGCGGAACTACCCCTGTCCCAAGCATGCCGTCTGTATGCAACCAATGGTAACACCGTCGTACAAGACCGTATCTTCCAATGCAATCAAATTATGAGGCCAACCCTCGCGGGGTATCGCGGGGTTTCAAGCAAGGGGCGGCGTTTGCTCCGATGTCTGATATATGATGACTAAGAGCGAAGTCATGGCAAGAGAAGCGTGCAGCGAGGAATGCAGTGTGAGGAAGGTGCAGTGGAACGACGTGGCCTATTGTCGGTACCCCTAGGTAGCCGATTGTATTGTTGCAGCGGACCGGTAGTTCGTGAATCATTTGTATTGCTAGCGACCACTCATACTGAGTACGAGTACATTCAAGCTCTTCGCACAACACCTTCGTCCTGAAGGGGTATGCAGTGAACTATCGTGTGGTGGTGGTCTGGTCTATCTAAATCAGATGCATCGCGCCCGATGCAACCGTTTTTGTAGGGGATAGGAGTGGCTAGTCCTAGCCCTGTGATTGATCCTTGATAACGAGCACGTGACGTACCAACACCTTCACTGTACTCCGTAGAAAGAAAACATAAACGCAGAACGTATGTTATCGGATAGTGATTTGAGTGAATATTCATAGATATTACGATAGAAAAGAATCGGAAGCAGCGGAGTCCCAGGCTTCTGGAAGACTGTTGAGGACGGCGTCTGGCCGGGGATCGAGAAGTGGAAAAAGACTGCCAAGACGGTTGATGAAGCTCAGGGCTAGGAGCTAGGAGCTTGGGCGGTATTTACTGCTGGACAGGACAAAGGCAGATAAGAAAGAGTAATAACAACGACAGCCGGTCATGGCCAGCACCGGAGCATTTGCCGACTGTCATAAGAGAAATGAGTAATGAGCTGTTAATTACCAGCGTTTTTCGCCTTTCTCCCGCCTTTTTTCCTGCCTACCGTCGTTACGTCGTACTATGACAGCTTCTTATCTGTTGTTTGTACACTTGTCGTCTGATATCACGGATAACTGTCGCCTGGTTACTACACCGTACTCGTACTCCGTACTCCCGGGTCTCCATTGCTCACTCTCTCACCAATATTAGACTCTGCCGGTCTTTGCTCAATTTGACTCTTATCGTATTGTCGGATTATCGGACTACGCCGTAGACTGCAATGCCCGGCAGGTCGGCCCGGCCGCAGCTATAAAAGCCATGCCGATCCCTCCAACTTCTCGAGGACCAGCCGTTTTCAGTCGTTGTCTCAACCCATCCTCCCACACCCACACCCACATCCACACACAATGAAGACTGCCGCGTTCCTCCTTGCGCCCATTGCGGCCGTGCTGGCCAAGCCGGTGCCGCGTGACATCTTCAGCAGCCACGCGCTGTGGACGCGCGCCGAGGTGGCGACGTACAACGCCAGCCTGCCCAACGTGACGGTGTTTGCGACGGGCGGCACGATTGCCGGCAGCGCGTCGTCGTCGTCGGACACGACGGGCTACACGGCGGGCGTCAAGGGCGTCGAGGCGCTGTTTGCGGCGGTGCCGGCCGTGTACAACATTTCGAACCCGACGGGCATCCAGATCTCGAATGTGGCGTCCGAGGAGGTCAACCAGACGATCCTGCTCAACCTGACGCGCCAGATCCAGGCCGAGCTCGACAGCCCGTACTGCCAGGGCGTCGTGGTGACGCACGGCACGGACACGCTCGAGGAGACGGCCATGTTCCTGGACCTGACGATCAAGTCGGAGAAGCCCGTCGTCATCGTGGGCGCGATGCGGCCGGCGACGGCCATTAGCGCCGACGGGCCCGAAAACCTGCTGGCGGCCGTGACGCTGGCCGTGGCCGATAACGCCAAGGGCCGCGGCGCCATGATTGTGCTCAACGACCGCATCGCCAACAGCTACTACACGACCAAGACCAACGCCAACACGCTCGACACCTTCAAGTCCATGGAGCAGGGCTACCTGGGCTACTTTGTCGACATCAAGCCCGTCTTCTACTACCCACCGGCGCTGCCCATCGGCAAGCCCTACTTCCACGTGGCCAGCAACGTCTCGTCGCTGCCCACCGTCGAGATCATCTACGGCCACGAGGACCTGACGCCGAAGCTGGCCGCCGCCGCCGTGCAGCTGGGCGCCAAGGGCCTCGTGCTGGCGGGCATGGGCGCGGGCGGCTGGACCGAGGACGGCCAGGCCGTCATTGACGAGCTGACGCAGAACGGCACGGCCGTCGTCTTCTCGCGGCGCACCATGGACGGCTTTGTCGAGGCGCAGTCGACGGCCGGCCAGTACGGCGGCGGCTGGCTCAACCCGCAAAAGGCGCGCGTCGTGCTGCAGCTGGCCCTGAGCGCCGGCTACACCGACGCGGCGCTGCGGACGCTGTTTGAGTCGATCAACCCGTGAGGATAAAATAATAGGTGGAATAAATGAGCGAATTGTAATAAATTAATTAGCAGAATAATTAGCAATATTAATAAATGAAATGAGATAAAAAATAATATAATACGTACATGCGCCAGTAGTAATTGCACATTTATCGATTCATCGATCTTTCGATAACTTATCGCCACACGTCACGTGACCGACGCACTTACGGTTGAGCAGAGGTGAGGTAGTGCAGACGACCAAAAATCCACTTTTTGTCAATAGGCGTACACCATTGTTTGGCCACCTCCTTGATTTTCATGTTTTCTAAATATGTAATAATGCGAATATCCGAAACCATTGATAGGAGTGCATCTACCGTACGGAGTACTTAGCAGGTGTTGTTTTTCTCGGAATTGGCGTACGGAGGACTTGTCGATTTGTCGAATTGTCGAATTTGTCGAATTTGTCGAATTGTCGTATTTGTCGAATTTATCGAATTTATCAAATTTGTCGAATATATTCTCGTTCTTGTATCGAGAGATTAGACAAATCCAGCAAATGCGACAAATTTGACAAGTACATAAATACGAAAAATGCAATAAAGCCTTAACGATAAATGAGTGAATACGGCACCCGCTACTATATGGTTACTTACATATTTGTAGATTATGCACTTTTCGGCTATCATGTGATATTGAAATTTCACCCTAGGGTGACCTCTGCTCAACCGTACGCACTATTCGATCACACGCCAGAATTGCGGGTCCACGACGACATCTTCACTCCCCGCCATCATCGACACCGCCGTGCATGCGCTTAAGACGTTGACGACACGGCCGCCACGATATAGAGTCATCGACAGCGCCAATCGACAGAGATCTCGACTCACCTCTTCCGCCGCCGCTTCCGCTTTCCCCCCTTTTTTCTCTCCTCCTCTCTTATCCAGCTCTCCATCCACCTCACCATGTCCATTGGCGACCTCCTCACGTCGGCTGGCGACGGCATCGTCTGGTTCCTCAAGTACTACGTCGGCGCGATCCTCATGTTTTACTTTTTTTCGTTGTTTGACGAGTTTGCCGGGTTCCCCGCGCGCTCGCTCGTGGCGTACCTGGGCCTGGCCGTGTGCTCGGGCTACGGCGTCGTGGCGTCGATTGCGCTGCGGCTGGTGGGCGGCGACCGGTGGCAGAGCGCGCAGTGGGCGACGGGCCGCGCGTACAAGTACGTGATGCGGTATTTCGCCGACTTTGAGTTTGTCATCGACGACCCTAAGGACGTGCTGGGCACGACGCGGCCGGCCATCTTTGTGGGCAACCACCAGACGGCCATTGACGTGCTGATGCTGGGCACCATGTTCCCGCGCTACTGCAGCGTCACGGCCAAGCGGTCGCTGCGCAGCTACCCGATCCTGGGCTGGTTCATGAGCTTGAGCGGCACCATTTTCATTGACCGCACCAACCGCCAGGACGCGCGGGCCGCCATGCGCAGCGCCGCCGACGCCGTCAAGACGCATCGCCAGAGCGTCTTCATGTTCCCCGAGGGCACGCGCAGCGGCTCGCAGGAGCCCACGCTGCTGCCCTTTAAAAAGGGCGCTTTCCACCTGGCCGTGCAGGCGGGCGTGCCCATTGTGCCCGTCGTCGTGGCCAACTACAGCCATCTGTACTCGTCGCAGCGGTTCCGCTTCCAGGCCGGTCGGACGCCGATCAAGGGTGAGTTCTCTTTTTCCAAGTTTTGTTTTTTGTTTTCATAAATGTAATGCTAATTATAGTCCTCGACTCTATCCCGACTACGGGCCTGACGACCGACGACGTCGGTGCCTTGACGGAAAAGGTGCACGACCTGATGCTCAAGGAGCTGGTCGAGCTGACGGCACTCGCACGGGCCCAGCCCCGGTACGAGGTGAAGACGGCGACGCCGGTGGCCGTGCCGGCTGCATCCACAGACACGGCCGTGGCCAGCGGCGTCGACGCGGCATTATAGCGAGGCAGGTGAAGAAAAACGAAGACTACGGGGAGAACATTACAAAAAAAGGCAGATTTAAATGCTGCATGAGACACGACGAGTGTTTTGGGCTTGGATCATTTAACAGTATATAGAGTTGAATTCCGACTATAAGTGTACTTTGTCCGAAGACCCTATAGATTCAAAAAAGATCACTAAACAAACCACCCAATTTCCGATCAACGTCCTCCATATTATAGTCAAAATTGACTTTATAAACAACCAAACAAACCAAACAAACCTCCTTTCACTCCATTTCCACTGTTAATCCTCCTCTTGCTTAGCCTTTGCTTGCACGAGCACATCTGGTTGTAAGCCAAGGACTCGTTATGTTAACGAGCCACTTACAGGGCAGCAACGAACACGGCAACGCCGACGGCCATGCCCAGCGAGGCAGCGGCCTTGACTGCGTTGGCGCCCGAAACGACAACGTTGGGGGGCGCCGAGCCAGCCGAGCCGCTGGAGGGCACCGACGAACCGGCGGGGACAGCGGCGGCAGGAGCGCCAGCAGCAGGGGCCTCAGCGGCGGGAGCAGCTGCAGCAGGAGCAGCAGCAGCAGGAGCACCAGCGGCAGGAGCGCCAGCAGCGGGGGCGGCAGCGGCAGGAGCAGCTGCAGCAGGAGCACCAGCGGGAGGAGCGCCCGAGGCAGGGGCGCCAGCAGCAGGAGCGCCAGCAGCAGGAGCACCCGAGGCAGGTGCGCCAGCGGCAGGAGTACCAGCGGCAGGAGCACCAGCAGCAGGAGCACTAGCAGCAGGAGCACCAGCGACAGGAGCGCTAGCGGAAGGGGCACCAGAGGCAGGAGCGCCCGAGGCGGGAGCACCAGAAGCAGGAGCACCCGAGGCAGGAGCACTAGCAGCAGGGGCACTCGAGGCAGGAGTAGCACCAGTCGACCCGGCGGGCAGCGTCTGGGCGGTGTGGACGACGGCCGGGGTAGTGGCGGTGGTGGTGGTGTTCTGGTTCGCCTTGGGCACCGCGGGCACCGCGGGAACCGCGGGCACGTGCGTGTACGCCGGGATGGAGACCGGAGAGGACTTGGTAGTCTTCACAATCTTCGACGTGCGCAGCGTCGTCGTGGGGACGACGGGGACGGCGGAGCTCGACTTGGTGGTGGTCTTCTTGGTGGTGACGGGCACCGAGGCGACAAACGACGACGGCATGCTGGACGACGGCACGGTCGACTTGCTCGAAACGGAAAACGACGAGATGGCCTTGGTGGTCGACACCGTGGTGTAGCCCGTAATGACGGGCCGCGGCTTGGTAATGGTGGAAACACGCGTCGTCGTCCGCGTGGTCACAAACGAACCCGTAAACGAACCCGTCTTGCCCGTCGACGTGCTGGTGACGGTGACCGTCGTGTACGTCGTCGTGTACGTGCTGGTGCCCGACGTCAGGGTGGTGGTGGTGAAGGTGGTGGTAGGGGTACGGGTAGGGGTACGGGTAGCAGACGTGGTGTTGGTGCTGGGGATCGAGGGCACCGGGATGGGCGGGATGCACTCGCCGTCAGGGCCAATGGGGCAGGTGGGCTCGGGCGTAGGCACGGCCTCGGTGGTGCTGCTGCAGTCCTCCGTGGGCTCGGGCGTAGGCTCGACCTCGGTGGTGGTGCAGTCCTCAGTGGGCTCCGGAGTGGGCTCCGGAGTAGGCTCGACCTCAGTGGTGCTGCAATCCTCAGTAGGCTCAGGCGTAGGCTCAGGCGTAGGCTCAACCTCGGTGGTGCTGCAGTCCTCGGTGGGCTCGGGCGTAGGCTCGACCTCAGTGGTGGTGCAGTCCTCCGTAGGCTCCGGGGTAGGCTCAACCTCGATGGTGGTGCAGTCCTCCGTAGGCGTGGGCTCGACCTCGGTGCTGCAGTCCTCAGTGGGCGCAGGCTCATACGGAGTGATGTCCTCTGACGTCATCATAATGGGACCGATGACGCTCGGGGTGCTGTAGACGGTGATGGTGGAGGGCGACGACTCGGCCACCGAGCTGGGCTCCTCCGTGGTCGTCACGGGGCCATAGGTGGGCTCGGGGGCCTGGGAGCTCGTCGGCACCGGGCCATAGGTCGGCACAGGACCGTAGGTGGGCTCGGGGCCGTAGGGCGTGGGCCCCCAGTGGTTCTGCAGCCAGCCGCCACGGCGGAAGATGTTGGAGGCCGAGGCCGACGAGGCCAGGGCCGCCGCGAGGACAATCGGGCTAGTCTTCATTGTGATGATAAGCGAGAGTGACTGTGATATATAGCGAATGGAAATATGAAGCGAGAGTGATGAGTCTCGACGAAGAGGCCTGTGAGGAGGAGGACGAAGGAAGACGATGGAGGAAAAGGAGGGAGAGAGGAGGAGAGAGAAGAGAGGAAGAGGAGGGGGGGTAATTAAATGGAGAGGAGAGAGCAAAAGTATACCCTTTGAGTAGTGGTCAGAAACGGCTCAGAGGGCTTGTGGCTTATGTTGTTGTTGTGTGTCTGGAGCTGGATGCAGATAGCAGCTATATGCACTGCGCACTAGCCCTAATCAGGTGCAGTTTACAGCCAATGATGTAAGTGGATGCAGTGCATTTAGGTAAGGGTACGTCTAGCTGCTAGTAGAGCCCCTCGGATGGAGAACAGTACGAGCCACAGGGGCTCAAGGCCGAGAACAAGGATGGAGCTCCACGGTAGCTCTCGGTAGCTCGAGCTTATTTGGAGGAGCTTACTTTGGGGAGCTTCCTTGAGGAGCTTCCGATGGGGACAAGCCCATTGGTACATTTGGTACATTATGGTGATGGTCTGCTACATCAACGTCTGTCGGTGACGTACTTTCAGCGTGCTGTTTAGTATACTTTGTGCCGATTTTGCCGTTTTGTATCGCTGTTCTGCTTGTACTGGTTGTACTGGTTGTACTGGTTGTACTGGTTTGTGCGGTGTTTGTGCGGAGCGGAGAGAGCATCGTCATAAGCTGTAGTTGGTCTGGCGCTAGGAGGCTCTTGTTTGTAACAGATATTGGCTCGTGACTAAGTGCTTCAAGTCAACGGCAGAACTGTATAAGCAAACACCATTGCAGGGACTAGACAGCGGAACAGTACCGCCAGATACTGGCACGTACTGGCGTACTCGTAGTCTTTGCATCAAGCACGTGAGTTCTCCTACTCGTAGATGTCCTACCTTATTAGGCAGGCAACGGCTGCCCCACTGTATAAGGTCGATCTATTCCACTTCTTCTGTACGCTAGACGGAGGGGTCCTTCTAGACTCTTGCACACCACTTTTTGTGGTATCGATTGAGAGTATCATCTGCTCGAATACATTATCAAATACAAATCCATTGTCAAATACAAATCCATCATCAAACACACTTCAGATACGTCCAAACAGTGCAAGAAAATCAAGGAGACGCTCGGCAAACACACGGGCATTCACCTGACGGTGGTGGATGCGGCGGGCCTGTTTTTGGGCCGTTTCGCCGACGTGCTGGACCCGGAGATGAAGCGCAAGATCATCGGGTCGACCTTTATCGAGCTGTTTGGAAAGGAACCGATTAAGATCGATAACGACGCCGAGACCACGGCCAACGCCGGCTAGGTCGAGTGATTACTCCAGGGCACGCTATCCTAATGGCATCGAGTCCCTGAGCTGCAAGGACCCTTGAGCAACCATCAAGACCATCTACAACGTCGGCGGTTTGCCCATCGCATGATTAACGGCCAGGCCTTTGTCTCCTCGAGCCACTTTGCCTGCTGTTCAAGGACGAGGTGCGCGCCATTGGCCGCAAGCTCGGCATCTACCACGACCTGATTATGCGGCACCTGTTCCCCGGCCCCGGCCTTGGCATCCACAATCTCGGCGAGATGACGCTAAAGCGGGCCGAGATTGCACACAAGGTCGACGACACTTTCATTCGCATGATCAAGGAGGCGGGCACAGTAGAGCCGAAGTACGTTGTCGTGTCGCGTGGTTTGATTGGCTTGGCGTTTCTCGGATGCTTGGAAGATTCCGATGCAGAGGTTGCATTGCACACTGAAGATGTGTGAGAACACTCTGACGTGCACCAGGCCAACGAGAAAAGGCCAATACATGGAAGACGAAGATGATCACGATGCGATGAGGGACCAGAAGAGGCTCAAAAAAATAAAAAATAGCAAGAGAGCAGGAAAGCAGAACGCATAGGGACGCAGAGGGATCAAAGGGGCGCGGGAGCCTCTTGCCCAAAGGGTTCTGGTGGTGCGTAGCACCTGTCGACCCGTCAGCAGGAGACCACGTAGAGACGACCCAGCGGATGCGTACCACACAATTCCCTGAGAGCAGGTCAGCCTTTCGAGGAACAAGCATGAACAAGCCACCCGTAAAATGGCAGAGCATGCGCTGGAGGGTGTCGGCTACTCGTACACACCCCCTTTGGTTGTATCACGTTGCAACGACTAGACCGCTGCACAGTGCTCGTACAGCCATACAGTCATGTATTTGGCGTAGTCTTTGTACCAAGCACGTGAGTAGGGCTCTCCAGGGAGTACTCAGCGGTGTTTTGTGCGGTGTTGTGTTGTATGGCAGCATGACGTCGTTTGTATCGCGACAAGCAGGCAGCAGCATCCCTTTGGATGGAAGGCAAAACGTAGTCAATGAAATTATGGTGTGTCTCTATATATTGCGTAAATGGTCGTCGTTCAGGTCTCCAGCCCTGCTCAAAGTACTCGTCAGTCTTGGTGCTGCAGATGAGCAGCTTTGTCAGCCGTCAGCCACCCGTCAACTGGCACGTGCAGCTGCGCCGGCACGCCGCGCCTCCTCCTCCTCTTCCTCGTGGATGACGGCCCCGAGGCCCACCATGGACATGGCCGTGCCCGGTGCCGCGTTGTCCGGGTCCGTGTCGGCGACGTCGGCAGAGCCTCGTAGCGCCCACACGCGCGTGGCCAGCCAGTCCAAGAACTTGTTGGCGTCGTTGACAATGCTGCCGGGCGTGCTCTTGTCGACGAGGAAGCGCGGCACGCTGCCGCCCGGGTTGTTGCGCGTAATCATGATCCACTCAATGGCCATTTCGTGGTCGACGACGCCGCCGTCGAGCTGCTGCTGCTCGTGGCCCAGGTCGATGGACGACCGCGTGCGCCGGCCGTCTTCGACCCCAGATCCGGCCCCGGCCCGTGGCACCGGCACCTCGCGAATCATCTCGACCGACTCGTACTGCGCGCGCACAAACCCCGGCCGCGCCGGTGTCTCTGGGTGGTGGCACGGCTTGGACACGAGCATAAACTGCCGGCAGGGCCGACCACCACCGTGCCGTCCCGTCGTCGTTGCCAGTAGCGACTCGGTCGTCAGCAGCATCGTGACAAAGTCACGTGACGCCGTGGGCCCCGGGAAATCGGCCTCGAGCAGGTAGATGCTGAGCTCGCCGGCCGTGCCTGTGCCGTTGTTGACGTTGACGTTGACGTTGCTGTTGCCGCCGTTGTGCACGACGTGCTCGACGCGCCGCTTGGTCACCATGGTGCGCACGGGCGTTGGTTTTTTGGGAGCAGACGTTTGCTGCGCCTCGAGGTCAAACTCGTGCAGCAGGCCGCGCCGAAACGTGTCAAAGTCAATGACGACGGCAGAGGCACTGCCCCCCGCGGCCGCAGACGTTGGCGCACACTCGGCCGTTCGCCGGTGCAGGCTGCGCCGTGCAAACCAGCTGCTGCCCGCATACCCTTCACGCCCGCCATTCATCTTGTAGACGACAATGTCGCGCGGGTTGGCACCGCCTGTGCGCACCTCTTTCCACGACTGCCGCAGCTCGGCCAGCTTCTTGTCGCGCGGGGCCGGCAGGCCATCGTCTTTGGATGTGGTGGTTGTTGTAGTCGAAGATCGATTGCCCCCCCAAAGTCGTGCCGGGTTGTACGACACGGCGCCGTCGGTGTGCGACCGTGGCCGGCCGGTGGTGGTGGGTGCGGGCGGTGCCAGCGACGCCGATGCCGACAGCGACGCCGACGTGGGCGAGGGCACCGAGTCGGCAATCAGCTGGGCACAGGCAAAGGTCTCGGCCAGAAACGAGTCGAGGGCGGAGCAGTCGAGCGACTCCCAGGCAATCGGGCCCAAGGCGGCCAACGGGTTTTCGGGCATGATGATGATTTTGATTGTCGGGATAAGAATGAAGTACAACTAGATACAGTAGATACAATAGATACAACACAAATACGACAAGAACAGAGGCCTGAAAAGACAACACAACCCAAGATGGCGGGGACCGAATCGACCGATGCGCTACGTCCTGGCCTGATTGTCGTCGTATTCGGAGAGCTGCATGCTGGCGAATGGGTCGGTCAGTCGGGCTGGCCGGTTCTGACGTCATGCAGGCAGGTTGTAGCGGTCAACAGCACTGGAACTCACTAGAAGTCAAGAGCTGTAAATCACTGTAAATTCCAGGGTCACTGTGAATTCAAGGGTCGCTGTAAGTTCAAAAACTCACTGTAAATCTATTAAAAAACAATGTAAATCAACAGCAAACGGTCGAATCAAAAGAATCAAAAGAAACGCATTTCAACCCAACAACCGATATCCAATCAACCTATATCAATGCCTGCCGCCACTCCAGCTCCTCCAGAGCTCGCTGCTCCGCCTCGCAGCTGCCGCAGTAGTCCTTGTGCCACAGGGCCAGCAGCGTCAGCCGCTCAGTCCGCCGTTTCTCCGCTGCTGTCGAGTTCGGCCCGATGCCGTCCGGCCCACTGCCTTCCGGCCCACTGTCCTCCGCTCCGGGTCCGTCCGGCCCACTGTCCTCCGCTCCGGGTCCGTCCGGCCCGGTGCCCTCCGAAACCTCCGTCTTTCCCGGCCGGCCCCCCACCACCCCCTCCCGCACCAGCATCTCCTGCACCTGCTCGCATCGCCACGTCTCGTCGGCCAGCCAGTTCTCCCACTCCGACTGCACCATCTCGCGCTCCACATTGTTCACCACCCGCATCGCCACCACCAGGTCGTGCCGGTGAGCCGCCAGCGCCTGCCGTGTCCGCCGCAGCCGCCGCGCCGTGGCCTGGCTCGCCGGCGACCGCAGCATCGCGCCCGCGTCCTGGTAGGGCGCATCCAGCTCGGTCGCATTGGCAATGGCCAAAAAGGTATTGTAGCAGGCACCCTCGTGGACGACGCTGGTCTGCCGTGCCGCCCCCTCCAGGTCCGCCAGGTAAATCGTGCGGCCCATGGCCAGGTTCGGCCCGACGCCCAGCTTGCCCATGTACTGCACGGCGTGCCGCTCCGTCCACCAGGTCGCCGTCTCGCGCGACGAAAACGCCACGTTGGCCACGACGCTCAGCGCCAGCGCCGCCAGCAGCAGCCGCTGTGCCGACGCCACGTGGAACAGCTTGCGGAACACGGCAAACACCGACATCACCAGGCTCGTCACCACCGACTCCGTAAAGCTGCGCACCATGTCCACCAGCATGTCCTTGAGCGTGCGCGGCGTCACGCGACCTTGCTTCGGCGGACCTCCGGCCCCAGCCCCGGTTCCCGTCCCGGACCCGGTGCCGCCCACGCCGCCGCCGCCGCCGCCGCCGTGCACCGCCGGGTCAAACTTGACCACCTCTGTCTCGGCTCCCACATTGCCATACGCCTGGATCGCCCGCTTCGTGCGGCTGTGCGCTCCCAGCTTGCGCACCTCGTCCGTCGCCAGCTCTGCCAGCTCCTCGCCGTCGCGTGCTGCGTCGTCCAGCGCCTGCCGCTCCACAATGCTGCGCGAGAACGGCGGCGCCTTGCTCCAGTCCACCTTGATGTACACCGCCAGCTTGCACTTGGACTTGGCCACGTGCGTCACGACCACCTTGGTGATTTGTTTAAAGGCGTGCGCGTGCGGCAGGTGCCACGCCATCTTGCTGTGCGTCACCACGTACGTCGCGTGGTCCTGGAACACGTCAATCGTCTGCTCGTCTGTAATCGCCTCCTCCTTGGTCCGCCCAATCAGGTCCGCCGACATCGCCAGGAACCGGAACGTCCGCCGCATCGTGCCCTTGTCCGTCGCCGTCCACGCGCTCTGCTCAATCTCCCGCGCCTGCCGGTCAAAGTACAGCTTCGCAAAGATGTACGACCGGTCGCCAAACAGCACGTGGAAGCACGCCTTGGCACTGATCTCAAAGTGCCGCTCGCACACCTTGCGCTGCATGTCTGTCGGCTCGTACTCGATGGCGTGCGTCGGCAGCTGCAGCTTCGTCGGTAATGCCGGGAACGGCCGCATCCCGCTGCCCGTGCTGCCCTCGCTCGTCACGCGCCGGCCACCGCCACCGCTGCCACCTCCGCCATCTCCGGTCCGAGGGTCCGGCCGCATCCGTGCGCTCGGCCGGCCCGCAATGGTACCATCCGAATCGTACGTCGGGCTCGCCGCGCCGCCGCCGCGCTGCTCCCAGCTGTTTGGGCCCGGACTGCGCCGCCCGGCATCATCGCCCACAATGTTGTACAGCGCCACCAGAAGGTCCGCCACGTCCATCGGCTCCGCCGCCTGCAGGTCGTCAATCAGCAGGTTCAGCCGCGCCTGCAGCACCTCCATGTCCTCGAGAAACGTCTTGATCGTGATCCGCGTAAAGCCCGTCTCGTTCATGTCGTCGCTCAGGTGCAGGAAAATGTAGTCGCAGTCCTTGCCGGGCGCCGCCGTCACGTCGGAAATAATGTCCAAGCTGACCGCATACACCACCACGAGCCCCATCGTCTGGCTGTAGAAATACATGTTGTCCGGCGTCACGTAGACCCGTCCGTTGCCAATCAGGCCCTGGTTGGCCGTGCCCGACTCCGACGCACTCGACCACGCCGCGTTGAACACCAGCACCAGCTTCTCCTCCACCGGCACCGACGGGAACAGCAGCCGAAACTGCGCCTGCTGCGACCGCAGCTCCGCCGGATAGCCCGTCGGGAACACCTCGGCCGGCGCGTTGTTGGCGCCGCGCATATCCGTCAGCTTGGCCGTGTCCACGCTCACTGTCTTACGGTGGCCCTGGCCCGCGGGTGACGCCCCGCCGCCGGGATGGGGCGAGCTCGGCGAGTGTGTCAAGTTTGCGGCTGCGTGCGGATCCTCCTTGCTGTTGTTGTTGTTGTTGTTGTTGTTGTTGTTGTTGTTGTCGTCGTTGTTGTACCGGCTTCCCTTGGACATGTAGTCAGAGCCCCATTGCTGGCTGCCCCAGTAGTTGGCCAGCACGCCCGACGGCAGGTGGCCCGAATTGCCCGGCCGGCAGAACAGACGTTCGCTGCTCACTTTGACCGCCACCTTGCTCAAGAATGTCGTCAGTGGAGCCTTTGCAAACGTTGCCGGCGCAAGTCCGGTCCGCTGCGAGTTTTTGAGGGCCAGCGTCGACGCACGTGGGCGTGACGCTGCCGGTGCTGTGCTGCCGACAGCGGCCACGTGGACTTGGGGCGGTTGGCTTCCCACGGGCAGGCCGGGCGCAAGGCTCGTGGCCGACGGCCCCCCGTTGCCACCGCCATTGCCGCCACCGTTGCCGCCGTAGGGCTCATTGCCAGCTGCACCGCCGCCAAACGTCGCCTTGCGGTGCAGGTCCAGCCGCTGCATCAGCCGCGATGCATGCTCGCCACGACTCTCGCCTTCCTCGCGCCGCAGCTCTTGCCCCAGCATCGTGATAGAACGGCGGGGCGGTGCCACGTTAATGTCAAAGCTGCTGCGGCTGATCAGCCCGCCGTCGGGGCCCGCAATCGGCACCGGCAGCGTGTTGGTCGCCGCCAGCATCGGCGGCACCGAGCCCTCGTCCACCGTGCCCAGCGGGCCCATTTCAAACGCGCGAGCCGAAAACTCAGGCGCGCTCGGCGGCGTAATCGAAAACGCCGGGTCCATGCTGCCGGCCGGCGACGATGTGCTGTCGCGGCCCATGCTCGCCTCGAAAGCCATGCGCTTGGCCACGTCAAACACCTCGAGCCACTCGGTCAGCTGGCTCTGCGTCTCGGCCTGCAGCATCAGGTTCTGCGTCTTGGTCTTGACCTCGAAGCAGAACCGCCGGTCTTCCTGCACCGCCGGCTTGGCGCTGCACAGCAGCACGCCAATGTCGTCGCCCTGCAGCACGCCCTGCGGTCCTTGCACGAGGTGCCCAAACATGCCGTCGCGGCAGTAGAACCACCGATGCACCCAGTTGACGCGCGCCGGCTTGCCCGTCACCGTGCGCAAGAACAGCCACCCCTGCTTCTCCGAGATCACCGCTCCGCCCTCGCCGTGCCCGGCCCGCACCACCGTCGGGCCACGCGACCCCAGGTACGGCACCGTCGACGAGCTGTAGTCGTCGAGCTCGCGCGACGGCTTCATGGCCGCCAGCGTTGTCTCGCCAATCTCGCGCCGCGACAGCTGCAGTTCGCGCCGCAGCGTCGCCTCCGACAGCTCAATGTCCTTGGCCCACCCGCGGATCCGGCCCATCTCCTCGCCCCACTTGGCCGAGCTCGCCGCCGTCTCGCGCGTGCGCTTCATCTCGCGCCAAAAGTCGGCCGAAACGCGCGTCAGAAGCTTATCCAGGCTCGACCGCAGCTGCGGCGCCATCTGGCAAAAGTCCATGGACGCCTTGAGGTACGCGCGCCGCGTCTCGTACACCGCAAACGCGTCCTCGCGCAGCGCCGACGGCTCCTTGGTCTTTGATTGTGCAACGTACCGCACCAGCGTCGCGTCGTACGTCTTTTGTGACTGCTCCAGCTGCCGCCGCGTCTCTTTAAAGGACCGCAGCTCGGCATTCAAGAAACTGCGGATCGGCTCCGCGTTGGCCGTGTCGAAGCGCCGCAGCGCAAACATGACCTGCGACCACCAGTCGCGCGTGCCGTCGCTGACGCGCTTGAGTGCCAGCAGCGTGTGGTCCAGGTCGATGAGGCCGTCGGCGGCGCCGGGCGGCGGCACAATCTTGCCCAGATAGTTGTTGATCGTGTCTTCGAGGCCCGCAAAGTCGTGCACCAGCTTCGCCGTGCTCTTGGCATAGCTCTCGAGCCATCGTTCAACGCCATCAATCTGCTCGCCAAAGAGCACCGCCGATGCACGGAACGACGGCGAGTCGAGCGCCGCCTCGTGCAGGCCCACGGCAATCGACGACCGCGGTGTCGCATCAGCAAGCATGCCGGCAGCCGGCGGGAACGTTGCTGATTGCGGCCACCCCGGTGATGCCATGCCAGCCCCAACCGCGGCAGTCGGTGCAGGCAAAGCCAGCGGCTTGGGAACCGGCGTGCCGGAAGCTGTCTCGGCCATGGCGCCGCTTGTGCTTGTCCGGTCTCCTTGTCGTGTTGATGAGGCGCGTTCGAAGAGGCAGAGGCAGATGATAGCTGGGTATGTTCTGTGATGAAGCAGTCGAAGCAAACGTATCGTGGGAGTCGGCCGATGCAGAGAGATTAAGGGGTTGAGGTCATTACTGCCGGACGGAAGGTGCAATGCCGTTGAAGTCCGGAGCTCCTTCCTGGTTGCTGGGAGCTGTGACGTAGCGGATCTGCTCCACTGCTGACGTCACGTGATCGGTTTTGGTGAGCGAGGTAATTCACGATGCGACAAGCGACAACGTGCGATGAAGATGATAAAGAGGTAGGTTCACAACTGTCATTTCACTCGTACTGTCAACTGTCATCGACTACGTACTAGGAGTACGGACACAAAGAACGGACTCTAAACGACGGACTACGGCAACGGACTACGGAACAAGCCGTCGGTGTGTAGTGTATGCTGACTAAGCACGACCATTCTTCAGCACGGTTACGAGTACGAGTATCTTGTCTGCATATCTTCAGCTCAATGTCAAGGCTCGAAATTGCACAACTCTGTGCAGCACAATGCTGCATAAACTCATGCGAGAGCCTGAGGGAGCCAGCGCTGCAGTGGCAATGCTGCGCCCTGAAGCATGCAGCCAGGTGGGGCCGGCAGGAGTTAGGACGGTGCATTCGTACGGAGTACTCCGTAGGTGGTATTACTCGTACAGCAGGCCACTGCGGGGGGGGCTGGGTGCCTGCATTTGGCCACGTTAGGCCGCTTTGTAGGGCCTGATCGCGCTGTAATCGTATGCTGCAAGCCCCCTTTAGCTGGCTGCCTCCCATGGACAACGCATCGCCAACGGTGGCCGGCCACGATGGCCAGAGGTGAGTCCGAAACATGCATCCTCTTCAGCGTGGCTGCAGAGGCCCAACTCGATCCGCCCAGCAACTAGGCAACAGGAATAAGAGTTGGAACAGCACGCCGCATCAGAGCCACGAAAGCCAGTGCCTTTGCCCAGGCAATGCATGACGATGGTTGACAATGGTCTTGTCAGCCTCGCCGCTGGCCAGGACTGACTGCGAGACACGAGAATGCTGTCCAGGTGATGCATATGGTGTGGCTGTAGTTGACCTCCCGGAAAAACTGTTGATGAGGGTATTGGACGTAGGATATACTTGATCATGTTCAATGTTGAGAAATGCTGAAATGTTGGGCCACCTGAAACAGCTGCCAGTGCCATGATTTGTGCAATGAACCGCCACGGCGGACGCGCATGACTTTTCGGGGCATCGCGGCCAACAGTCCCGTACAGGGCCAGTCATGGACGTCTACCAAGACTGCTCGCCCCTGGACGATGCATACGTAGTCGTAACGCATATCGATGCTTATCGCACAGTGAGAATGCAGGATTGGTGAAAGAAGCGATGAGTCAATAATAATAAAGGGCGCAAAGTAAAGTGAATAAATATGCCCTGGCGGCTACAGCTCTTATTCGTACTCCTTCTCACATGACCTTGGCAGGCCGTTGAGTATTCGTACTCAGCTCAAAACCGAACCAATAGCCACCAGGATCCCTTGTCCGGTCCGGCCTAGGCCCGGCAGAACAGTGGCGAGTTTGCTCCGTCTTGTGGATAACGGGCCGCTGTAGATATATCATACTCGTAGCGCTGCTGGCTCTTGTTGTCGTCTTAGTATTGTCGTGACGAGTGGCAGAGGCTTGCCACTACGGTATCAAGTGTATCAGGTGTATGCAGGAGAGGGCTCACGATGGCAGTGCGAGCAGCAACGACTGGCTCGTGTTCTACACCGTTCAGTCGTATCTGGCCGTCTTCCATATGCAGCATTCAGCACTCAGCACCGACCACGTCGGCCAGAACCTGGAAAGGTAGTTCCCCGACATGACGCTAGGATCAGGACACTTGTGCAAGACGTCCAAGCTCGCCCGTCTGCATCCGTCTGCATCCGTCATTTGCTCCTCTGAATATTGCACCCATCTCGTTTTATTGCTGACTTCGTACTCTTCTTCATGGGGATCTGCACGGCCTCTTTATTACCATAGTGATGCTGATACTCGTTCATTTCACTTCATTTCGGCCAGCTGCCATTGTGCGAGATCAGCCGCTATGCGACTGTCCGCTGCGAGACAGCGTTCCATCTCTGTTCTAGAATGGACGCACGAGCTGGATCAACAGCGTGTTCACGGCTGGGATTGGCTGACGGGTGCTCACTCATAATCATATGCATAGACCATCTTACATTGTATTACATCCACCCCCGACGTGGGACAAGAACACGGGGCCAGACTCGAGACTCGAGACTCGAAACTCGGGACTCGGAAATCGGGAATCGAGGGACTCAACAAGGGAGCACAAATATGCGGAAGCATTGACTAGCGACAGGAGAACCGTTGGTCTTGTAGTAGTCTAACGCTATTTGCAACCTCGGATGAGTTCTTACTACGGGTAAAGGGTAAGATGATTTCTTTTTTTCTTTTCCGTTTTCTTATTTCTTATTTTCTTATTTTTTTTCTTATTTTTTTTTCTTTACTCCGTTTAGTTTTCCTTTCTTGGATTTTGATACATTGTTTTATTGTCTTCTTTGTATAGTTTTTTTTAATCCTGTTCTCTATTTCCATTTATTTCCCCCGTTCTTTTTTTTTTAGAGATCCTAGTTTCTAGTCTTCTATGCTTTTGTCTTTTTCTTTTGTCTTTTTCTTTTGTCTTTTTCTTTTGTCTTTTTCTTTTGTCTTAATCTCTTCTCTTCTTCTCTTCTCTTCTTCTCCTTTTCTTGTCCTGTCTTCTCTATCGTCTTCTCTCTTCTCTGCTCTCTTCTCTTCCCTCTCTTCCTCTTCTATTCTTCCGTATCGTCACTTGTAAGTCAGTCCCACTATTATATCTTTTCCCGTTCTAGACTAGTTTAAAAGGCACTAACAGCCCCTCCAGAGCCTTGCTGCTGTTATTGGCTGAGCACGACGTCAACCCGGCCAATCACGCGCCTGATCAGCGACTTTCGTAAAGGCTGGTGACCGGGGTCGATCGACCAGGGTCACGGCGGCACGTCATTGGCCGGAGCCGGACCTTTTAATTCTTTGCAGTCCCTTTCCTCGGGTTGACGGCTCTTCTCCTCTTGGCTTTTTCTTTTTCTTCTAAAGTATACGGAGTAGTGTTTTTTTCTCCTTTTTTGTTTATTGATTGTAATTTTTACCTCCTTCTATCATACGGTATTGGCATCTTCAGTTGTTTATTTGTTTCATCTTCCCCAGTTTATCAATCACTACGAGTAGTATCACCAGAACTGTACTTGCTTCCAAAGCTACAAATCTACGAGTACATCGTATTGTCGGCCCATCTTTGTTCCTTCTCTCCGGTATTAACCCGGTGTTGCATCCAGGGATCTCTTTTCTTTTCACAAGTAATCTTTTCACCCTAGTCTCGTCCCGTTTTGTGTCGTCCCCCGAGGTCTCGTGGTTCGGCGATGATCCCAGCGTCGTCCCATCATTGCGTCTCAATGACGCTGTACTCATACTGTATCAAGGAGTTGCTCTGCCCAGTGCCCGCACATGCATGCATAGACGGCGTCTACTACAAGACCACTCGGCATCGTCGATGCTGCTATGCTGCGCGCTTACAACCTGTTTCAGTTTGACGCTTCATATGCCGCTTCATTCTCACGCTCAAACGTTGCTAAAGTTCTTGTGTCCCGTCTCCCGTCTTCCGCTGGTGTGAGTGGACTCCCGTCAACGTCTCCCCACAAGACTACCAAGAATACACCGAAGAAAACAAAGAAGAAAAAGAGAAAGAAAAAAAAGAAGAAAAGAAAAAAAAGGAAAGAAAGAATGGAGTCAAGAAGGCTCGCGGTGGTGTCAACGGGTCTGGGCCACCAGGGTGCTGCCCATCTTTGGACGATACTACTACGAGTAGGCAAAGCGCCGGCTCGCACGCCGTCGGTGCGCTTCCCGAGCTAGTCCATTCTTCTTTGTTCCCACGGCCTAGCCTCCACTGTTGCGAGCAACTAGCAGCGTGGGAGTCAAGATAGTACGGAGTAGATCAACGGCCATGGTTAGCTGTTTGGTCTGTGTGCATCCTGCCTATCTGCAAATGCGAGATGCTGCATGTGCGTGGTGTCGCAGCGGACAATAGCACAACTAAGCCGGTTGCCGGCATCTTGTGTTGTGCGCAATCATGTCAGCATGGATGCTGCAGCTGCAACTTCAACTGCACTGCAACGACAAGGCCTCGACCTGTCGGGGAGCATCTGCACACTTCCGGCTGCCTGCAGCTCACCTGAAACAGACTCTGAAAAGGACTCGAGTGCGGATAAACCATGCTCGATTGCTCGACGGCTCGACGACTCGCATCCAGATGGTTCCATTGCGTGTAGTATTCGGAAACGCATACGAGTACTCGTACTCGTAGACCTTTTGCACTTCTTAATTTAGCTGCATGGGGGAGTATTTGGTACTGGCCAAGACGCGGCCGCATGGCCCAAACGGCGTGTGACTGCTCATATGCCTTTTTGTTTTTGTACTCGTATCAGTGTAGCCGCGCAGTGTGGGTTAACTGGAGCGTCAGCTGTCAATGTAGGTCTTGGACCCTAATTTGTTTCACTCTTTGATTGTTTTCTAATCATCTGTTGCTTACAGTGCTTACAATCCATTTACTGACAGGTGACAAAAATCATAAACTTTATGCAGGAGTAAAAGAATACGAGGTATCACCCAATAATCCACTCAGCCAGAAGAATGCCTACGGAGTACTGAG
Source organism: Ophiostoma montium (assembly GCA_029299015.1). Taxonomy (NCBI): domain Eukaryota; kingdom Fungi; phylum Ascomycota; class Sordariomycetes; order Ophiostomatales; family Ophiostomataceae; genus Ophiostoma; species Ophiostoma montium. The sequence goes on from JANSMC010000012.1 coordinate 125,664, forward strand.
TATGCAGTCCACTAAACATTTCACACGACGTGCCTCTACCAGAGGATGACAAGTGGCGAGAACAAGTTGTTGAGGAAAAAAAAGGTAAAATGTACGATATATGAGTAAAATATAGAAAAAAAGTAAATGGAACGCAGACAGAGAACTAAATCGGGCACATTTAAAAAGACCGAGAGCACAATGGAGGAACACATCCATTCGTATTGACTCCTGCGCCTGATTCATGACTCATAAAATAGACACCTGAGCGCAGCAGTCGGGCGTCGAAACACAACACCGCTGAAGTGAGGTCATTGAGTCGCCTAATCAATGCGATTCAACGTTCCGTGCGTCAGTCGTCATCGTCATGTGATGTGTTTTATTCTTCGCTTTTCCCGCTTTGGGCCGTTTTTTTTTCTCCGCTGGCTGGGAGGCAGCTTCCTGCAGCTGCACGGTGCACTGCCGCCATTGACCTGCTGGGCCCGCCATGCAGCTTCTTGCCTGTTTGGGTGGTGTTAGTGGGAGGAAAGGCAGCCTGGCCGACCCACTAATTGTTTGCAGTCTGCCTTGGCCGCCAAATGCCGCGCAGGGCCGGCGGTGTATTGGTGATTTAGGTGATCCGTACAGAGCACTTGTCGTAGGCATGTAGTATCGTGAGTGATGTCACGGGTTGTTTCTCGTTTGTGCGGTAGCAATTTTTTTTTCTTTGGTTCCAGTTTATGACTTTTTTTCCTTGGCTAGATCGCTCCTTCCAACCCTGACAGTGGTGTCATTGCCGGTGGCTCTTACCGCCCATTGTCAACGGTTCTTTCCGCAGTAAGGGAGTAAACGGCCTCGTGACAATCGTCCTTCGACACAAAAGAGGAAACTGCAAGGCCGCCGTTACCATCGCCAACGTCAAACAGCCTTGCCATTTTGGCAGTCGCTATTTTTTACCACCGACGGCGGCGCCGTAGCTTCTTTCCTGCAGTGCAACGTTTGCGCACACCCCTCCTTCGCTCTTTCCACTTCTCCCGTCCCTCCTTCCTCCACCAACCTCTCCACTATCCACACCCCCCCTTGACTTCGCCTCTACCACCGTATCCACCACCAACCCGTATGTCTCTCGTACTGCGTACGGTGGGTGCACCGACTTGCACGCCCAGCGGCCCAGCGCCTGCGTCTGCGCCTGCCCAGCTTTACCGGAACCGACTTGTATATCTCCCCCCCACCACCCTCTTCTTGCCTTTGAATTCGAGATTCTTACCCTCCTCTTCCTCCTCATCACGGGCATCTCGTCTTCATCCCCCCCTCCCTTTTCTTCTTTATCAGTCGTGGCGTGTCTTCCTCTTTTGTTTACATATCAATATTTGAATCCTATCCTCCATCGCCCTCATTGCCCTCAACGCCCATCCCATCGCCCTTAAACCGCCCGACTGCCTCTTTTTTTTTCTTTTCTTTTTCTCATCATTTTTGGTTTCCCCCCCATTGTCGCTACTAACCCCTGTTCATCTTGTCCCAGAGCCTCCTGCTGATACCGCTACACACAATGCCTCCGCAACTGCTACCCGCCTCGGCTGCCGCCTTTGCCCCCCGGGCCTCGTCCGTCAATGTCGTTCTCGGCTCCAAGGTCGAGCCATGGCTCACACAGACACTCAAGCGCATCAACCGCGTAAAACGGCCACTCAACAGCGTGGCTCAGCACCAACGGTGTCTGACGGAAACGCTGTCGTCGAAGAACGCCATTTGGACACTCGCATCGCTCATGCTCACCAAGGCACCTGCTGCCGATCTTCGCCAGGACGCCGACCCCCTCGTCGAGGCCATTTCCAACTACCAGCTCATCACGGTTGAGGCGTACATTGTGCACGTCGACATGGTGCTGCGCAACGAGGTCGCCTTCAAGCTGACGCCCGACTCCATCGAGACCCTGATTGAGTACCACAAGGACATCCACTGCGCCGACGTCAAGGCCAACACGCACGAATGGTCCGAGAAGGAGCAGCAGTGCAAAAAGCTGCACAGCGACTACATCCAGGCCGTCAACAAGTACGTGTACCGCACGCCCGTGGCCGCGCTCGAGGGCCTCGAAGAAGACGGTTTTGGCGAGCTGCTGTGTGGCAAGAGCGACGAGGTCAAGACACAGCTTCTGGCCATGTTCAAGCCGCTGCTGCCGCCGCCGCCCAAGCCCGTCGATGTGTTCCGCCAGCCGCCGCTGCTGCCCAGCAACTCGAATGCCCAACACCTCGGCAACATCTGGGCCGCCCAGCAGACATTTGCGGCGGCTGCAACGGCCGCAGCAATCGCGGCGACAGCAGCGTCCATCACGGCGTCGATGCCGGCGCCCGTCGAGTCGTGGCATGTGCTGCCGTCAAGCCCCGACGTACCGACAACATCGGTCGAGCTCAACCACCCGATCTGGGCCAACCTGGGTATGCAGGACATGCACGGCGGCGAGATGCAACACCACGACTACACGGACATGCAGCAGCACGCCGAGATGCACATGGACATGCAGCAGATGCACCACACGCCTTCGCCGCCGCTGGCCTACACGCAGCCCTTCTCGACGGCCATGTTCTACGACTCATCGCCGCTGGTCACTGCGCCGATCCCGCCACTGCCTCTGCCCAGCATGCTTGCACCGCCTTGCGGCGTCAGCGTGGGCTACAACAACTTTGGTTGGGACCGGTACCACGAGTACGCGGCAATGATTTGACAACCAGCGGCCGCCTCTGGAACAACCACAAGCACCGGGTCGCCGACCGCCACAACGACGGCGCCTGTGACGACCTCGTTCTTTTACTAGGCGCCTTTTTTTTCTCCTGTTCAATCTTGCCTCGACTCATTGCGGTTGTTCCAAGGCGGCGTTACGGATCTACACAGCTCGCCTCAACGGCATACACCAGTACCAGACTGCGGTTCATCTTCTTCGTTTTCGATCTGGCATCCAAGCGCGACGGCACTTTTACGCGAGTACATTGCATACAGCGTCCTCTTTTTTCAGCATACACCATGGCATACCGGCGTTTAGCATATCAGCACAGGCTCACCACTTTTGGGATTTTTTTGATTTTACGCAGCGGGCGAGCGACTTGTTTTTATTTATTCCCCCCTTTTTGTTTTTGGTTGTTCATTTCCTTTTTTCATATACGGATCACAGGAAGCGCCCGCAAGGTCGGATGTCGCTTGATCTCGTGCTGTTATTACTCACATGGCTGGATCCTTTTGCATTTGGAAGGGCTTACATGGCATCTTGGTTTCTTTTCATTGTTTTTTTCTACCTTTTCACCTTATTATTTTTTTGCTCTACTTTTTCCTCATACATTTTAGAAGACCGACGGCAACGTCCAGGACCCAGGGCCAGACCCTCACTACACTTCACTTCTCTACTTTGTTTCTCTTCCACTGTTTCGGTTTCCTTACTGTCTCTCCCTTCCTTCCGCCATCCGCTCTTGCGCGGCTCTGGCACATAATTTTGGCTGGACAGCCTCCCGCGTTGCTTGTCTGCTTTCCAACAGCGCTTAATTTGAATGATTTACGACCTTTTACGACGGATATATTACGAGCTCAACGACAACACACCGAGCATGCTATATTCGACCTCGATCAGCCGAAAGAACTGGATTCATAATGGATGACGACGACACGCAAAAGGCCGACGACACAACAGACGGTTCATTCGAGTTTTCGTGCCGGTGCATGCAAGCAACTGGTTTGCAGACTGCTGCACCGGAGCCGACCCGAAAGAACAAGCAACACGACACGACAGCTCGCGGTGCCTCGGGTTGCCGGCTCAGCACGGGCACAGCGAGCTGCCTGTCGGGAGGAGCAATACACGGAAACCATGAGAACAATGGAGTAGCTCATCTCGCTACAGGGCTTTGTTCCAGTGCTTGAAGCATGGGCAAAGTCGGCCGCCGCCTGGACAAGGGAGCCGGATATTGGCACAGCTACAGGACAAGACAACAGAGTCAGGGAAGAGTCGAGCCGCGCGAGTCGTGTCCGTTTCTGATCGTCTCTGTTTTAGAGGTCCTGTGCCTGTCGCCGCTGACGAGCTCTCTTTGCGGTGGCCACAAGAGATGCTGGTTTTGATTTTCCTTCTCTATTTCCTTTCTATCTCTGTTACCTATCTTTCTTTTGTCACTGTGTGTCTCCTTTGTCTCTGGATTGGTCCTGCGAGCGACGGCAGCCGCTCCTGGCGACGGCTACTTGTCCTCGTAGGCCATCCCATTCACTCTTTACTTTTCCTTATATTTTCCTCTACCTATCCTGCCCGGTAGCAGCTGGTCTTTTCTCACCTTGTGAAGAAACGAACATGCCACAGTCGCCGGCGCCGGCGCTCTTCCACTCTTGTGACTCGTTGTAATTATATATAATGTACACAATTAGCATACATCAACGGGAACTGTGTGATTATTGAGAACGTGACGTCATTCCAATGTGGCCATCAATACTCGCCTGTCATTTGTTGCCTTGTCATTGTCGTTATTTGTCTTTCAGATACTTGACGCATCTTTTTTCTTGTCATTTTTCGGCATTACTTTTCCCATTTCATGTCTCACTTCTTGTCATCAATTTATCTCCATTAGCCATGTGAATTCAAATCTCCATAAGCCATGTGAAATCAAACTCATATCCAAACATAGATCGGTTCAAACGTAGATCGGATATCCAAAAAAATAAAAAAATCACCCCACGATCCCCCGTGCAATGTGGTCGGCAAACGCCATGACAGTCACCATCGGATTGGTGCCGCTCGCACTCGGCATTACGCTGGCGTCGGCCACGTACAGGTCCTGCGTGCCCCAGACGCGGCCGCGTGGGTCCACGACGCTTGCACGGCCCGCGTCGTCGCCCATCCGGCACGTGCCCATCTGGTGCGCAGACGAGAACGGCGTCGCCACGGCCCAGCCGCCCCACAGCGACGACATCGACGCACCGGCCTTGCGCACTTGGCGCGTCCACTCTTCAAAATCCTTATTTTCAGAACGCACCCACGGCCCGACGCCGGCGAGCACTGTCCGGATCTCGTTGGCGCCCTGGGCGTGGCATAGCCGTGCAATGCCAATGATGCCCTCGGTGCAGTGCTCGCGGTCGAGGGCCGACGGCGTGTAGTCGACAATGGGCTGGCCGGTGACGGGGTCGGCAAAGACACGGCCGCTGTCGCGGTCACGCGTCAGCGAAATGAAGGTATCCATGTGGCGATAGCGCATGGTCGCGAGCTTGTGGTCGAGGCCGCCGTTCCACTGCAGGTTAGACAGGACGGTGTAGGGCTGTTTGTTAGCGCAGACGACAAAGAGGACACAAGAGGGGACGTACGACCATGCATGTTGACTCAAGCCGTGGGCCATGGAACTGGCCGTCCAAGTCGTCGAAGCTAGTGCAGATGCTCGTAATGATGCCCTCTGAGCTGTTAGTCCTGGGGGAGAAGAACATTGAAAAAGAAGAAAGAAACGTACTATCCATCGGCTTGGTCTCTTCGTCAAAGAAGGCGACTGCCATGTTGCAGGGGTGCAGATGCAAGCCCTTGCCGATTTGCGGGTTCTATCCGTCAGTAAAGCCCAAGAGGGTCGGTTGACGATAGATAAACTCACAGAAAGACCGCTCTTCTTGAGCAGTATTGGGCTCCAGAGACTGCCGGCCGACACAATGACCTTGTTGGCCTTGATGACCACACGACGCTGTTTGCGTGTCGCCATGCTGGCCACGCCGCCGCCCGCATCGCGCGACACCCATGTGCCGACGACGCCGACGGCACGCGGGCTGCTCTCCGAAAACACCGACGAGTGCGGGATCGATGCCGTGGCTGCGCCTTTGCTGGTGCCGTCGTCGCCCTCAAACAAGACTCGCTCGACCTGAAACCCCTCGATGAACTGCGCGCCCGCCTCGGCCGCTGCCGGCAGCCAGCTGACCGACGTGCCGCGCTTCTCGGCCGACGCACAGCCCAGGTGGCAGTAGCCGTCGTCGTGGGGCTCACCGCCGCTCGTGTTCTGTGGCAGGACCGCCGCCTTGAACCCCAGCTTGGCCGCACCGTCGAGGATCACGCGGCCGCGGTGCGACTGCTTGTCGTCGCCATCGGCTGTCGGCTCGACCGGATCGTCTACGCCCATGAATGCGCACACGCGCTTCAGAGACGCGTCAAATGACGGTGACGTCACAAAAGCCATGCCCGGCTGGTCTGGCGCCGCCCACTCTTGGCGCACGCGGTCCGGCGTCTTGAGCGACACCGACCAGTTGACTGTGCCGCCGCCGCCCCAGCACGCACCCGCCAGCACGGCCACGGCCGGGTCCGTTCCCGCAACTAGTCCGCCGTTCTCAAACAGCAGCTGCGCGCCCGTCGCCTGAGGCAGAGGCAGCTGAGATTGCGGGTAGTGGTAGCCCTTTTCAACGACAATCACGCGCTGGCCCGCCGTCGCAAGAATCTGAGCTGCCACGGCGCCGCCGCAGCCGGACCCGACAATGACCACGTCGGCCTCGAGAGTCTCGATGCTGTCCCCTACATCAAACTGCAGAAACGCATAATCGTGCGTTGGCCCGGCCCGCCAGTTTGGCGGCACGTCCGTGTAGCCGGCCGCGGCGCTGAACTGCGGTGCCGTCGTGACCCACAGGAACTGTGCGAGCGTCACAATGGATCGCGCCGCCAACCGTATCGGGGCGGCCCACCCACGCTGCCAGCGGAGCAGAATCGCCTCGCGCACGTGCACCGGCTGCTGGTGCACCGGCGTGCAGTAGCCCGTCAGCACAAAGGCACCCGTGAGGGACCTGGTGGTCAGCAGGAACAATGAATGGCATGGCAGAGTGGTACCTACGACAACACAGCCAACAATCCGCCTAGAGCGTTCCTGGATGTGGGCGAGACACCCGACACCATGCGCTTCAGCATTGCAAAAAACTCGGGATTGTCCGACAGCCGTGCGCCGAGCATCGCGGCCACCGTGGCGTCGTCCGGCGCGCCCTTAATGGACGCGCGGGCTTTGGCCACGGCTGCATCAAACTCGGCCTTGGGGATGCGCTTAACGCTCGTCCGCTCGAACACGAGCCCATCTGCGTGGTCGTGCGTCTTCTTCTTATCGGTATCGCCGCGCGAGTCGCCGGCTGGCGCAATAGGCGTCACGACCGCGTCCAGCAGCGACACCAGCACAGCCCATTGCGTGTCGGTCCAGAAGTTGCCCAGGGGTGCCGGCGGCATAGCCGGCAGAGTGGGGGCTTTCTGTGAGGAAGCCATGTGTTTCAAGCTTGTTGATGCTTTGGTGTTGTGAATCGATGTTGTTTAGTTTGTCCAGCTTCAAGCTGTTGACGACTGCGGCGGTTTAGAAAATGATGCGCGTAGTCCGTCTTCGCGCTCTGCTTCCCCGCCTTTGGATAGTCATATGTCGATGCCCGCCTTGTGGCGTACCCAGTGTCCTCGGCACAGTTCTTTGTAGGAGGTTAAACATAAGCGTCCTTTGGACTGACATCAAGCTCGCAACATTCACCCGATTCATACGCAAGCCATGCGAAGCAAAAAGACACAAGCCACTGTACTAGCACTGTGCTGTACCGGCGCAACGGTCGCAATGTCGTCTCTGGCCGCGACACCTCTAACCCGAACACGAATACAGCGATGCGGTCATGATCTGAGGATGCTTGACTCTGGGGTCGCTAGCGTAGGCCCCAGGGTAGTAGAATGCGGGGAAGTGCGGGCTTCCAGCGCTTGGCCAATCCGGTAGACCGCGCCGTGTGTTGGATGGATCAGAGCGGGTGCCCACGCAGCGGCAGATTGGCGGGTGATTGAATTGTACTCGTGATGATGATAAAGAAGAAGGAAGAAGCATGATGGAACGATGCTGCGTACAGAAATGGGCGTTACATAAGCTGCCAATGTGATATGTTTGTTGGCAGGCCCGGATAGAAGGAAGGCACGGTTCTGTTTATCCTTGACATTCAAAACAGAAAGAACAATTGCAAACACGGAAAGAGCAACTGTTCAGAAGGGAAGGAGCGGCATTCCAGAAACGAGAACTATTATGGAAGGAACAGTGCTCTGACTTCTTGCGATAGATTGACCAAGGCATAGAAACTTGATTTTCGCGGTGTCAGTACAATAGTTTTGTTCATAATGCCAATGCGAGAAATAGTATGCACTCGTAGAACGTTATTAGAGACAAAAATAGAGTTCTTCCACCGCTATTACTAAAAAGTCTCACTCGGTGACCGACGTTTGCTCTTTCCTTGGGTCATGAAGATTTTTGGAAAGAACGGTTTTGCCGTTTTGTTGGGGACTGTGGGGCGGCGATTTTGTCAAAGGCGCGTACGGGTACGCGTTGTAGGGCAGGACAAAGAATTGCAGAGATGGAGATGACGGCTAAAAAGGCGTGTCGTTCCTCATCCGCGCCTGCTCCGTACTTCCGGCCGCAGCTTCTGTTGACGACGAGTAGCACAACGAGGGCTCCTTCCACCAACGCATACGTGATTGCCGATGATGCGATAGCACTATGTAACCAAGGAAACTGATATCGGAGTACGGCGTCGCATTACGGAAGGCACCAATGACGGAGGACGAGCGGAGGACGAACGCTTTAGGGCAACCGATGTAAGTGGAGGCCCGTCATTGGTCAATCAAGCCTCGCGTGCTTTCCCAACAAAAACGGAATAAACAGTCTTATCGCAAAGTCTGTTGTGAAAGACGCTGGAACACCAAGAAATCAGTATTCCGGTATGGCAAACAGAGATGCAAGCAGAGAAGGTGCAATTTGTGCAAGTGCTTCTTTTTGGGAAAGACCCCGTCATCATCAGTCTTTCCGTGCCGTCTTGCCCGTTGTTTCCGGCCTTGCCGTTGTTTCCGGTGTCTTTCCGCAGCCATTCCGCTGTCAGCTGAACAGGCTGCTTCGTCGTTTCAACTTGTTCAAATTGAGTCTACGATGAATGCATAGTTTTCACAACTAGTTTCTTCACTATTGTGCGTGCGTTCTTTCCCTTTTGGTCTTTTCCTAGTCTTTCCCATAGTGTGGAAGGCGCTTTCGGTGGGACGGACATGCGCAACTGCCTCATCGGACCGAACCCTCAAAATCCCATGCTTGCAAGTCGTTCTTTCCATGTTGAGACGTCCATCATACCCGATAGCGACGGAGATTGTCTCTTGGAGAGCATATCGAGTTATTTTAATCTCAAAAATAAGACACAAAAAGTAAACCTCCGTCCCAACAAAGCACAAGCGGCCCTCCATATTTGGACTTGGCAGCCATCGCTGCATCACAGCGCCGGGCGTAAACTGAAGCGGGCCCCACTGCCGGTGGGCATCATGCCCATGGGATGGACATCTTGCCATGCACCGTCTGCCCGCACTGCGCTGACGTCGGTCGTACCTTCCTCACTTGCAAGGAGGCCGGTCGCTGTTTCTTTCATGTGATGGACGTGCCTGTTGTGGGATTTGTCCCGCCCGTACACGTACTTCGTAGTTGCTGGTTATGCCGGTCGTGCTTTCCGTGAATGTTGCCCCCCTGGCTGTGTTTTGTTGACTCTCTCCCACTCCTATCTCTCCCTTCTCTCTTTTCCCCCTCTCCTCCCTCTCCTTCTCTCTTCCTCTCCTCCTCCCCTCCCTCTATATCCCTTCATGTTTCCCTCGTCTTGCCATATCACATATTCCTCCCTGTCCTCGATCGTGATCGTGGCTTGACGGTCAACCTTTTCCCCATCCTCATCCTTGAATATCAACTAGTCCTCTTTTACCGGAGTCCCGGAGTCAAGCCGTCAAGTCGTGTGCTTTGTGCTCCACCTGCGGCGCTCAACCCTCGGCATCATTTTTTTATATTTTATTCTTTCCATACTCTTCCTTGGAACGCTTCACTTATTTACCCTACGAGTCCCCGCGACTGTATACCTGCATTTGTTTTCTTCTTCTTTTTCACCTACCGTTAACCGCTGGCCAGTTCTCGTGCATCTCATCTCCTATAAACATCAAACAACAACCTCATAGGCAGCTTTCAATATGGGTCTCTTCACCGACCTGCCAGAGGGCTCGCTGTTCCGCTTCCCTCCCAACTCGGAACCAGCTCCGTTCCCGCCGCCCCAGCCCGGCACGCTGGCCTACTCCTCCCTCTTCACCATCCCCGACTCGCTGTTTGCTTCCGCACTGGACATCCGCGTGCCCGTGACCATTGCGGCCGTCTACGCCGTCTCAGCCAAGCTGCTGAACGTCTACAACCGGTCGAGAAACAACCGGCCCTGGGCCATCAGCAAGACACGGGCCTTTTTCTGGTTTGTCGTGCTGCACAATGTCTTCCTTGCCGTCTACTCCGCATGGACGTGGTTTGGCATGGTCGGCACCCTGTACCGCACGCTGGCCAACCCGTTCACTGCCCCTGGTGGCTGGTCTGCCACGGTGGACAGCATCTGCCGCCTCAACGGCGGCCCCGGCCTCGGAAACGGCCTGCGCTACGACGAGTCGCAGGACCTGTGGCTGACCCAGTCGAGCCCTGCGCTGCCCGAGTACGCCGTCACGCCTGAGCGCTCGCAGCCCGGCCGCATGTGGAACGAGGGCCTTGCCTTTTACGGCTGGCTCTTTTACATTTCCAAGTTTTACGAGGTCATTGACACTCTGATCATCCTCGCCAAGGGCAAATTCAGCTCCACCCTGCAGACCTACCACCACGCCGGTGCCATGATGTGCATGTGGGCCGGTATGCGTTACATGAGCGCTCCTATCTGGATGTTTGTGTTTATGAACTCTGGCATTCACGCATTGATGGTAAGTTTGATGGCGTACCTTGTACTTTCTTGGCACCTGCTAACAATTGTATAGTACAGCTACTACACCTTTACGGCCTTCTCTATCCGGGTGCCCACCAAGGTGAAGCGGTCGCTGACCTCGGCCCAAATCACCCAGTTCCTCGTGGGCGCCTCCGTTGCCATGTCGCACTCGTTTGTTTACTACACGGTGCCTTCCACGGCCGCCCCCGCCGCTGCCACGGGCGCCGCGCTTAAGAGCCCTGTCGCGGGTGGCGTGAACGCGACTGCCAGCGGTAACCCGGCTGCTCCCCAGTCCATTTCGGTGCCATGCATTGCTACGACTAGCGAGACCTTTGCGATCTGGCTTAATGTTCTGTACCTCGCACCGCTCACCTACCTCTTTGTTAAGTTCTTTATCACTTCGTACCTCCGCCGTAGCAACGCCGAGAGTGCACGTGCCACTCGTGTCGGCAAGGGCGGCGTCGACGGCACCGCGGAGACTAAGGACCAGGCCCCGGCTGCCAGCAACGGCGCTGCTAGCCTGGCTGCCACGATTGCGACGACCGAGTCGGAGGTTCGCCGGCGTCTGAGCAATGTCGGCACTATTGCTGAAAAGGCAGGCTGGGACGCTGCTAGAAGCCTCGAACAGGAAGTGTACCGGAGTTCGGGCCAGGTGATTGAGTCGGATGCGGAAGATGACGCACCGGCCGTCCCCAAGTCCAAGACAAAGGGCCGCAGCTCCAAGGTTGCCAACTAAGTGCCCCGACGCGTGGCGCGTTGGTGACTCTCCGACAAGGCAAAAAGTGTTTGGACGGGGAGATGTGACAGTGACGGAGGTGGGCAATGCCAACCGGGTGGTTAACTTGAGCACTGCTCCCAGGGAATGGCGTTGGATTGGGATTTGTTATTTTAGCGGACAGGGAACATTGATACACGAATCGAACTGCTTTGGTCACTTTTGGATGTGTCTGCATTTGATGCACATTTGCTTTGTCTATCGTCTCATTCATGATTAACAAATTTCTAGGACTTGTCTATCGGCCCAGCTTCGAATGATCGCAACAACAATCCTGCAACAAGAATCGAGGCTAATCTGTCTTGGCCATGGCCAGAAGCAGGCCGTGGACCTGGGAAGCTGCCCCGGCTTGACGAAAGTCGTCGAGGAGAGACTCGAGACGGTCTACTTGTGCGGTTCTGGGGCCTTCGCGACACAGAACCGACCTGGCACCGACGACGAAGCGGGCACAGACGGCAAAGACGGCGGGTGCAGCGGTCCAGCCGAGCGGCCCATCGACGGCGTTGTCCTTTGTGCGACGCACGAGCGCGTCGAGCCCGTCGGCAATCCAGGTGGCGAGGGCGTCGTCTATTGGGCAATACGACCAGTGCTGAATAACGAGGCCCCAGCGCTCGGCCTCGCGGACCTCGTCGATGAAGAGGTTCTGCTCCTCGACCTGGAAGAGGGCGTCGTCTTGGCGGAGGGCAGCGTCGAGCAGGGGCGCGGCGGGTGGCCAGGCTTGCAGCGGACGGTCCATGCGACTGCGACTGCGACCGGGATTATACGGCTGGCCCAGCATGCGGGCGGCGGCGTGGCCCCAGGCGACAAAGGACAGGGGTTTGCCAAGCGTGGCCGACGTCCACTGGGGCAGCTGGCGCGCCGCCTCGCTGGCGATGAGCGGCTTGCCGAGCAGGGTGGCGGCGGCGTCGGCAGCGACGTCGCGGATCTCGTCGTCGTCGTCCTGGAGGCAGTCGTAGAGGCACAGGTACCAGGACAGCAGGTCGGTGTCGGTGAAACCGGCGAGGCCGGCGAGGCTGGCGGCGCAGGCGCAGGCAAACGAGCGCTGGGCCTCGGCGGCGGCCATGCGCGTGTCAAAGGTCTGGTCGGGGTGGCCGGCGGCGTGGACCATGCGTATCCATGCAGACATGGTCAGTTCGGTCAGTGTAGACGTGGACGTGGACGTGGACGTGGACGCGAGCCTAAACGCGGCGGCGACAGCCGTGATGGCACCGGAGATGCGCAGAATGGCCCACGATAGCGTGGGGTTGATGACGGCGGCGTTGGCGAGGGACGTCCACAGAGCAAGGAGGTCGTCGGTCGAGGGCAGGCCAGGCGAGTCGGGGAGGCGCAGCAGGCAGTCCAGTGCATCGGCGAGGTGGCGCAGGGCGGCGGCACGCACGAGAGGCGCGGCATGGGACTCGCGGGCGACGCGGATGTAGACTGTGCAGAGCCGGGGTCGGTCGGACCAGGTGGGCGGCAGGGCATCAAGCAGGCGCGTTGCGGTGTCGGGGTCGGCGACGGCAACGGATGCGACGAGGGCGTCGAGAGCAGCGTAGTCGTTGCGGGCGGCGGCGGCATAGTTTGCGTGCAGCACGGATTGGGCGGTAAGGAGGGCAGATGGGGTGGAAGAGGGGGACGAAGAAGAGGAGGAGGAAGAGACAACAAAGTCGGGCAGGACAAAGTCGGCCAGGGGAAGTGACAGCTGGAGAGCAATGTCACAGACAGTGTTGCGGGCCTCGAGGTAGGCGGCACGGACGTCGGGGCAGGAGGCAAAGCCGACGTGGGCGGCTGCAAGGGCGTCGAGATCTGCAGTCAGTCGCGGCAGGTGATCCGGGACTGACTCGGGTTCCAGCTCGGCAACGCGCGCCAGCACAAGGCGAAAGGCGAGCAGGGTGCCGTGCAGCTGGTTGGCAGTGGCAGTGGCCTCGTCGACGGCGACCAGCAGGTCGAACAGGGCAGCGGCCCAGTCGTTCACAATGACGAGGGCGCAGACGGTGCGGGCGGCCATTTCGCGGACGTGCCAGAGGGTGCTGGCGAGGTAGTGGCAGACAGCCGCGTACAGAAGGTCGCGGTGGGAGTCGGGGGCGCCGGCGCGACGGAGGATGTCGAGGGCGGGGAAGACGGACTCGGCGGCGGCCTGCTGGGACTGGATCTGGAGGTGATGGGAGATGGCGGCAGCAGACGTGGTGGTGGCATTCGTGGTGGCATCTGGGACGGCGAGCAGAGAAAGGAGAACATCCGGCAGGGCAGGGTACTTGTTGTAGGAGAGGCGGACGGTGCGGCCGTCCCAGCCTGAGGCGAGGGCAGCCTTGCTCTCGGCGGTGCCAAAGAGACAGTCAATCAGGCTGCGCAGGAGCAGCAGGGCGCAGTTGCGAATGGCCCAGACGTCGGAGCGCAGGCTGTTGGCGGCCAGCTGCAGGCACTCGGGCAGCAGGCGCTCGGCGCGGGCACTGAGCAGCGAGCTGCGGAAGACGTCGCGCAGACAGTTGAAGGCGTGGACCTGGGGCAGGTGGGAGCCGTCGGCATGACGCGCAGGGTCGGGCGGCTGCTGGGCAATGACGCAGAGGGCACGGACGGCGTCGTCAAAGGCTGGGGCCGGGGCCGGGGCATTGGAGGCGAGGATGCCGGAAAAGAGGGACGGGATGCCGGCGGAGCGACGTGTTGTCGAGCGTTGGGTATGGATGCAGTCGAGCGTGGCGGCGTACCAGCGGGCGACCAGTTCGGGGTCGTCGGCGAGCTGGCAGCAGAGAGTGAACGTCTGGGCGACGGTGGTGAGGGCGCCGCGGTGACGCAGGGCAGCCAGCTGGGTGAAAGCGAGGTGGCCAATGGCGGCAAATACGGCAGAAGAAGGGACGAGCGTGCCGGCGACGCGGCGGAAGCGCAAGGGGGCGACCATGGCGCGCATGGCACTGCTGGCCTCGTTGACGGCGCGGAAGCTGTAGCTCAGCAAGTCTTTGGAGTCGAGCACGGCGGTGTCGTCGGCGTCGTCGGGCAGCAGGAGGCCTTCGGGCGAGTCGTCGCAGAGGACGTGCTGGACAATGAGCCACACGCGCTCGCAGCTGCCCACGATGCGGGCCTGGACGGCGTGCAGGGCAGACATCTTGTCGTCGTTGTCGTCGGCGGCGGTGTACTTTTCTTTGGCCAAGACACCCCAGATGTAGCGGATGGCAGCAAAGTCGCCGTGGACCGGAGCGGCGACGGCGGCGGCAGCAAGATCGGCCTCGGCAAACGCGAGCTTGCCGTCGAGCGCGTCGAGCACGGAATGCAAAATGGCCACACGGTCGGCGTGTGTGGCAGCCCAGACACAGCGCAGGGCGTGGCATCTTGCGGCTCCGTCGGCGTGGTCCTGGCGGGCCGTCATGGCGGCTCGAGCATCGGCACGGCCGGCAACGACGGCGAGCATGTCCCGGTCGACGACGTCGCGCGGTGCCAGGGCCAGCAGCGCGGCCGCCGTGTCGCGCACATCGTCAAAAGGGTCCATGAGCCGGTCCAGCACGCAGCGCAGCCATGCCGCATCGCTAAAGAGCCGGCGCGCGAGGTCGTGGTCCAGGGCATCGGGGGCCGTGCCGGCGACGTCGCGGCGCTGACGCAGCAGCCAGGCCGTGGCTTTTAAAGAGGTCACGTGACGCTGGTACGAGGCCGTCGGCGCGAGCTCGGCCGTCAAGAAGGACAGGTACCACTGCAAAAAGGACTCGTGGTCGGCGAGTGTCCGGCGGACGTTGTCAACATCGACGTCTTCCTCACCAGTGGGGACCGGCGCCAGCAGCCACTTTTCCATCAGCAGAATGGCACTCTTGAGCCGCACGGCCATGTCGCGCGTGTGGGCCAGCAGCTCGTAGCGGAACTTGGCGTCGGCCGCGGCGTGGTAAGCAGGAAGGTAGCGCCGCAGCAGCAGCAGGGCCGTGGCCGAGTAGGGCTTGGTGGTGGACTGCGACGACACGAGCAGCGACAGGGCGAGCGAGCGCACGTCGGCGGATGCCTGGGCGAGCACGTCGTCGAGAACGTCTTCGTTGAGGGTGATGGTCTTGTTGGGCTTTTGCTTTGATGACTTTGATGACGACTTTGATGATGGCTTCCCCGGCTTGAGGGACAGAGAAAGTCCACCGTCGTCGACGAGGCCGGCCTTTTTCCCAACCTCCAACGCCGCCAGCCGCAGCGTCGCGTCGACGTCGACGGCCTCATTCAACGACTGTAGCAGCTCCAGCGAGCTGTCGCGGTCGGCCTTGAAGAGCGGGATGAACACGTACAGCTTGACGTCCTCGAGGATGGCGGCGTGGCTCGCGAGGCCGGCGCACAGCCACTGCAGCCACAGGTCGACGGTGAAGCCGGGCAGCATTGTCGACCGGAGGTGCGAGAAGACGGCCACCAGCAGCTTGCCGGCTGCGGGGCAGACGTAGTGCAGCGTCATCCACGAGAACATGTCGTCGACGAGGCGGTGCCAGACGGCGAGGGGGTCGGCTTTGCTAGACGGCTCGCTGGACGGCTCACTAGAAAGTGCCCCATAGGCAACTGCCACCTCCTCGTACCGGTACACCCCTTTTCCCAGCAGGTAGTGCAGCGACCCAATCGCCGACTTGACCAGCGGCCGCGTCGACTGGTGTCCGATGACGGCGACCAAAGCCTGCAAGATGTCGGCCCGCAGCTCGGCTTGTGCAGTCATGTCCGGGTTGCGCGCCACCAGCAGCACCACGGCGTCCAGCACCAGCCGCAGCGACCGGTGCTGGTCCGTCTCGTTGCACTCCATGTAGAAGCGGAGGAGGCGGAGGGCCGTTGATGTTTGAAAGACCCAGCCAGAGATGGCATTGGCAGTCGCTGCTGACTCAGCCTGCGACTCAGCCTGCGACTTAGCCCGCGCGCACTGCTGCACAAAACTGCACAGCTGCGCGCACGCGTGCACCGACGACACGCGCGACTGGCCGGCGCGGTCGAGCAGGCGCGCGAAAAGGGCGTCGGCACAGGCGGCAACACTCTGCGGCGGCTGCTGCTCGAGCCACGCGGCGTCGGCGTCGTCTGGGAGGTCAATGTCCATGGTGGTGTGGTGGTGGTGAAGGGGAGGTAAAGTGAGAGTGGTGATTAAAGATGAGAGTGAGATGACAAGTATGAGAGCGCCAACGTCACCACCGTCACACGAGTAGACAACTAATATGACCTGCACCTCGTCGTGGTGTCGTCGTGTATCATCGAGTGTCGTCGATGCGGGCAGTTTCTTTTCCTTTTTGGGCGATCCACTATGCGTGTACGCAGTTGTATCACGACGCAACGGCAACGACGACGTCGACAAAGACAACGATAATGACAATTTGAAATCAAATAAATAGTCTCATTCACATTAGAAATTTTCAAATTCATCCTCAATCGAACGAACGTCCAAATCATCATCAAGTCATACAATACTGCCACCGTCACGTGACAAGGCTGGTGCAAGGATTTTATTCCATTAAAAGATTGAAAAACTTTTATTCCGGGCACATCTTTTTTGCCGGTCCATTGTCGATTAAGCGCATTTATTCTGATTTATTTTGCTGCCGAATTTGCAACGACCGAGCACGACCGACGAGCACGACCGACGAGCACGACCGCACGAGCACGCTGGCGTTTAACTTGACTTGCGCATTCGCCTCACATTGCGCTCACTTGCACTCACCTGCATTGCCTTACTTCCACACGACGTTTGCACTCATCTGACCTCTCATTGCCTCCGCCGACACCCCGCCGACTCCGGCCCGTCTGCCTGCATCGACAACCCTCCCGTCGTTTACACCAACTCCCAGAACATCCCCGCCATGTCTCTCTGGGGCGCCCTCACAGGACAAAAGTCCGCCGCCCACGCGCCTGCGCCCGACCACACGCTCGCCGACCCGTCCGCGCCCGCGCACAGCGCCTTTTCTTCTTCTTCTTCTTCCTC
The DNA here is from genome assembly GCA_029299015.1 of Ophiostoma montium. Lineage (NCBI taxonomy): Eukaryota > Fungi > Ascomycota > Sordariomycetes > Ophiostomatales > Ophiostomataceae > Ophiostoma > Ophiostoma montium. The sequence continues at coordinate 143,012 of JANSMC010000012.1, forward strand.
CTCTGCACAACATCCCCTCTTTGAGCCCGCATCACAACCAGGAGCCGCCGCCGGCACACCAACCACTGGTACACCAGCTTCCCCTCCTACCCTCGGCACCGATGCCTTCCTCAACAGCTCTACCTTTGCCGACCCGACGCACCTGCACCCCCTCGCCGGCCTCAACCGCGACACCCTCGAGTACCTGTCGCTCGAGGACTCGGCCCTGTCGGACCTTCCCGGCGCCCAGTCGGCCCTGCCGTCGCGCGGCTTCACCGACGACCTGTGCTACGGCACCGGCATCTCGTACCTGGCCGCCCTGACGCTCGGCGGCGCCTGGGGCCTGCAAGAGGGCTTGCGCCGGTCCGCGGGTCAGCCGCCCAAGCTGCGCCTCAACTCGGTGCTCAACGCCGTCACGCGACGCGGGCCCTTTTTGGGCAACTCGGCCGGCGTCGTCGCCATTGTCTACAACTGCATCAACTCGTACCTGGGCTACGTGCGCGGCAAGCACGACGCCGCCAACGCCGTGCTGGCCGGCGGCCTCGGCGGCATGCTGTTCAAGAGCACGCGCGGCGTGCGGCCGATGCTGATTTCCGGTGGCATTGTTGCGTCGGTGGCAGCAGCATGGACGGTAGGCTCTTTTTCTCCTCCTTTGTCGGTTTTTTTTTTTACTAACCCCCCAGGTAACACGCCGTATGCTCTTCCCAACGCCGGAGCGGCACGACCACTTGCAGCTGGCATAGACCAGCCCTACTCTGTATACTATCACGCCTGTACCACGCCGTCACTTTGTACAGCTTCCCCCCTCTGAGCATATAGAACAATGTAATACCGGTCAGCGGATTGATTAGTAAGCGTGAAGACATTGGGCGTTGGTATGATGTTGAATGTGATGATGAGGAAGATGGGATGCGAGGAAGCAGCCTTGTCATGCAGCAAGTTCTATTGTCAATGATACTTGCACGAATCCGCATGCATTGCTTGTACAAGTATACTTTATTCCTTATCATCTTTATCACACATCTTCTTCACTCTCTTCTTCAACTGCCTTCTTCAACTCTTCTTCTGCTGACTGCTTGCACCTGCCCTCTGTCTACAGACATTCTCGCTGATATCATCTTTCCAGCACCTGCCTTGCTGTCTTGCGGCTGCCCATAACAGCCGTACGTCATATATTACCATATATCACCATACACCATACACCTGCCAACATAGACTCAACCAACACGCACCTCGACCACCTCTCCCACCGCACCATGTGCTGTTGGCCTTTCCACGACGTCTACCTCGAGGAGGACCCTCTGCAGCCCGTCCGCCCCAGGAGCACCCTCGTCAAGACGGCGCGCCGCCAGCGGTACCACCATCGCAGCAGCCGGTCCATGTTCCAGTACGAATGGACCGGCGGGCAATGGACGCTGCGTCCTGTCAAGGTATCTAAGGTTTGATTTCTCTGTTTTGTTTTGCATTTTGTTTTCCAATTTTCTGTTCATGAATGTTATTATGTTAATTGTCTCGTTTTTATCGTTTTATTTCCTACTTCCTTCCTATTGTCCATTGTTTACACCTCAATAGACACATCACTCAACAACACATCATGACAACAGACGCTGTTCTGTGTCTGTATGTCCTGAACTTCATTCTCGTCTCTTCTCATCTCTTCCTGTCTCTTTGTCTCTTCTCATTCTCGTCCCTTCTCGTCGTCCTCTTGTTGTGTGGTCAGGTGCACTGCCGGTCGCTCCTTCCCGTTTTGTTTTTCACGCTCCTTCCCTGCACAACAACACAGTCACCTGCCCCTTTCTCACCTTGTCTCCCTCTACTTGAGTCGTTCTGTTCTCACTCTCACCTCGCTCTCACCTCACTTTACTCTCTCCCATCTCTCCAACCTCTCCCACCCACAATGTCCTCTTCGACCATCTCACCTTCGCCGCGCCACTCTCGACACCACCGCCGGGTCTCGTTTGACATTGGCACCAGTGATAAGGCTCCTGCATTCTTCAACCAGTTGGCTGCTGCTTCGTGGGCTACCATTCCAGGCAAGATGAGCAGTCGCAACAATAGCAACAGCAACAGCAACAACAACGGCAACAACAACAGCCGCAGCCATGGCCGCCAGCGTGACCAGCGTGACCCGCGTGACCGCCGTGCTCGTGTCGACGACGTTGACGACGACGACGACGACGACGATGCAAGTGACCGGGGCCGTGCAGGCCGGGCAGGCCGGGCAGGCCGGGCAACCAGCCGCAACGGCAGCCGTGCCAGCAACAGAAATGCTAGAGCCGCCCGAGCAGCCGGGGACTCTGACTCGGAGCCGGACGGTCCCAACGGTCCCAACGGTCCCAACGGTCCCAACGGTCCCAACGGTCACAACGGTCACAACGGTCACAACGGTGCCAACGGCCCCAACGGCCCGCCTGGCCCGCCCGGTCCCTCCATCACGGCGTCCGCGGCTGCCGCAGGCTACAACGGCCTGGACCCGGCCGCCAGTGCCAACCCCGTCTACACGCACATGGAGAACGGCGGCATGCCTATGATGAATCCCGGTGGCTACAACATCCAGGCGTTTCCGACGTTTCTGCCGTCGGGCATGCCGCCCGGCTTGGCCTATGCCATGGCCGGCGGTGGTAACGCCACCGGAGTCACGGGCATCAGTTTCCTGCCGGCCGTGCCTGACGCCACCAACGGGCCCATGCTGCACACGTACATTCCACGCAGCGACGCGCCTGGCCCGCAAGGAGCGGCGTACATGCCGGGGTACCCGAGTGTCAGTCCCTACGCCTACCCCCATCCCTACTATGCAAGTCTGGGTTTCTTTTGTTGATGTCGTTTTGTTGTTGTTTTCTGTCTCGTTTTCGTTCCGTCTGCAATTGGTTTCATCTGCATTCGTTTCATCTGCATTCGTTTCATCTGCATTTGCATTTTCTTTCTTTGATCTGAAACTAACTCTTTAGAACATGGGCGTCCACGGGGTCCCCATCGCCGCCACTACATCGCCCATGATCCCCATTGCCACCCAGGGCGGCGTGGCGTACGTCACCCAGCAGCACGCACCGTCTGTGTATGCAGTGGGCGGTGGTGGCATGGGCGGTGGCCCGCCCGTCGTGATGATGCCGGGGATGGCTGGCATGCCCGGAGGACCGCCCGGTATGCCCGGCGGCATGCCCGGGGGAATGCCGGGTCCGTACGGCCCCACCAGTATCCACCCCGAGCCCGCCCTCGGCGTCGGCCAGACCCCTAACGAGGTCATGCAGGAGCAGCTCGAGTTCGCCTACAACAACAACATGTACGAGCCGCAGGACTTTAAGCCGGCCGACGACGACAAGTCCCGGTTCTACTGGGTGCGTGAGACGGACGGCAACTGGACCCAGCGCAGCCGCGCCACCATTGACCACATTGGCTGCCGCTGGTACATTACCGACGGAGGGGTGTTTTATGCCGTTCGGCTGCCGAACTGATTGTTTTGTTTTTGTTTTTGTGTCATTTGTGGCATTTCTTATTTTTGCTATTTTTTGTTCCTTCTGTTTTTGCCGAGACAGTCTATTACTCCAGAGAGTATAATATAGCTGCTCACAAACTGCTGTCATATCATTGAGTAATTCAGTCCCCACTGGCGCTTCTACATTCCGCTTGTAGTGTTAGTCGTACACTCGCCGCCTTCGGTGCCGCTGATAAGATAACAGTCGCGGGGATATACTTCGTACTTGACGTCTGTTGCTTCTCTTGCTGTTCTTGCTGTTCTTGCTGTTCTTGCCTTTTACAAGTACACCCGCTGCCTACCCCGCCACTCCAGTCAGTCACCATGGCACTCCTACCGGCGCTCCTTCCGGCCGTGCCCCGCAACCCCGCAGTGACTGCCGCCGCCGTCCTTGCCCTGCTCGCCGTCGCCGTCGTCGTCCGCGCCTGGTGCTCCCCGCTCCGCCGCATCCCCGGCCCGCCGCTGTCGCTCGTGACGTCGGCGTCCCTGCGCTGGCACGAGCTGCGCGGCTGCCGCACCAAATATGTCCACAGCCTGCACAAGCAGTACGGCCCCGTCGTGCGGCTCGCGCCGGCCGAGGTGTCGTTCTCGTCGGCCGCCGCCGTCCGCGAGATCTACAGCTCCAACGGCAGCGGCTACGACAAGACGGACTTTTACGACCTGTTCACCGTCTACGGCCGCCGCACCATGTTCACGACGCTGTCCAAGACGCCACACGCGCGCCGCCGCCGCATCCTGGCCGACCGCTATGCCAACTCCAATGTCGTGCGCGGGCCGTCGCGGGCCGGCATCGAGGAGCGGGCCCGCCGGTTTGGGGAGCGGTGTGCTGCTGCTGCGACAGACGCGAAGAGTGGTGGCGGCGTGCTCGACATTTACACGACGCTGCACGCCTACGCCTTTGACTGCGTCACGCACCACCTGTTCCACCCGTACGGGGCGGACTCGCTGCGCAACGACGCCGACGCCGCCATCATGCACGAATTGACCTTTGACGACAGTCTGCAGAGTAGGTCTTGTTGTCTGTCTCTTTTTCCGGTTGACGTAAAGTGCTAACCGGCAGACCGCCTCATCAGTTGGTACAGCCCCGCGCTGTATGCCGTGGCCGGCCGCATCCTGGCGCTCATCACATCGCCCCGCGAGACGCCGCTGGCCGACCGCTTTGTGCTCGACACCTCGGCACGGACCGACACCGACGCCTTCACACTGACGGCGCGCATGCACGAGAAGCTGGACCCGCCAAAGGAAAAGGACATGGAAAAGGGCTTCGACCTGCTCGACGCCGCCGCCGAGAGCCTCGACCACATGGCCGCCGGCATCGACACCACCGGCGACGGCCTCTGCTTTCTCATGTACGAGCTGTCGCTGCCGCGGTCGCGTCGCTTCCAGGACCGGCTGCGGGCCGAGCTGCGTGACAACCCCGATGCACCTCTTGACCAGCTGCCCCTGCTCGATGCCATTGTCATGGAGGGTCTGCGTTGCTACCCGGCCATTCCCATGACGCTGCCGCGGCTTGTTCCGAGTGGCGGCCGCGTCATTGACGGCTACCACGTGCCCGCCGGCACCGTCGTCGGCAGCCAGGCATACTCGGTGCATCGCATGGACGATGAGGTGTTTCCGGACCCCGACACCTTCAACCCGGACCGGTGGCTGGCGGCCGACGGCGATGCCGAGCGGCGGCGCTCCTTTTTTGCCTTTGCCAGTGGCGGTCGCGGCTGTGTTGGAAAGCAGTAAGTTCTTTTTCTCTTTTTTTTTGCCTGGTATCTATTCCTCTGCCCTGCTAACAAACAGTCTGGCGCTGCTCGAGATGAAGCTGCTGCTGCGCGACGTCTACGCGCGCTTCGAGACGACGCCCGATGCCAGCATGACACCCACCGACATGGACATGACGGACCAGCTGATTTCGTCGCGGCCACGTGGTCAAAAATGTCTCTTGCATTTTGTGCCAGTTGACGTGTAGTTGTGCGAGCAGCTGACTTGGGTAACTATCAACGACCACAACAACAACTTAGAGGTCAGGTGATACTTCACGTGACAGAAAAGGCCGTACTCGTACGCATTTAGGCAGCACCCCGCGAAAAAAAACAAAATTACAAAAGTCCCCACCAAAATCTTCATTCTCTGTTTCCTCTTCTTTTTCCTCTTTTCCTCCATCCATCGCCTCGTCTCGACACCCATCCATCCGCAACCGTAAAAAATCTTTTCATCCCCCCGTTCTGCGCGCGCGCTCAACAACACTACCCCTCACCTTCATTGCCATTTTGCAAATCTGCATCGACCGTACGATTGATTGTCAATTCTCGGGCCTCTTTTGTTCTCACGGACCTTTCTTTTTTGCCCTTACTTTCCCAATCCCTTTCATCCCTTCCCCCATCCCACACCTAAGACGTACAGGACACGGTCTTGTTTATGTATCAGCACGACATCATCTCCGAGTCTCCTCACTCACCTCCCATTTGGCTGCAGTCGTTTCGCATACCGCGAAAACCTTGTAGCACCAGTCAAGGTCCCCACGGCTGAAAGTCCCACGAAAGCGTTCATGCCTTCCATCGCCGGCATCCAGTCCATGAGCACGCAACTTTATTGATACTTATCATCACAACAACAACCAACCACCACAGAAACACTCCCAACAACTCATCAAAATGGCTCACATCAACGTCCGCCGCGATGTCACCGACGTCTTCTATCGCTACAAGATGGAGCGGCTCCAGACCAAAATCGAGGGCAAGGGCAACGGCATCAAGACGGTTATTCCCAACCTGTCCAACGTGGCGCAGCAGCTCGCGCGCCCTGGCGCCTACCTGATCAAGTACTTTGGCTTTGAGCTCGGCGCCCAGACCAACATTGACCCGCCCGACGACCGCTGGATCATCAACGGCGCCCACGAGGCCGCCAAGCTGCAGGACTACCTCGACGGCTTCATCAGCAAGTTTGTGCTGTGCAAGAAGTGCAAGAACCCCGAGACTGTTGTGCAGATCAAGGAGGGCCGCATCTGGCTCGACTGCAAGGCCTGCGGCCAGCGCACCGAGGTCGACCTGCGCCTCAAGCTCAGCGGCTACATTCTGAAGAATGTGCCCAAGAAGGGCAAGAAGGACAAGGCCGAGCGCAAGGCTGCGCGCAAGGCCAAGCAGAACGGCACGGCCGGCAAGGACGGCGCCGGTGGCGGTGGCGGCGACAGTGCCGACGACAACTCGGGCTCGGGCAACGACAAGCCGGCCGACAAGGAGTATGGCACCGTGCCGGCCGCGCCCGACAGCGACGACGAGGGCGACAGCGGTCCCAATGCTTTCCTGGCCAACGGCGACGATAACGTCGAGCCCTCGCAGGTCGAGTGGAACGTTGACATGACCGAGGAGGCCATCAAGGCGCGCGCCAATGCGCTGCCCGACGACTTTAAGCAGAAGATGATGCTGTCGGGCGGCGGCGGCGCGGCCGGCGACGACGACGACGAGGACGGCGAGGGCGGCGGTGGTGGCCACACGGTGTACGACGAGCTCGGCGAGTGGATTCTGGACGAGGCCAAGGCCAAGGGCGGCGTCGACGCCGTTGACAACGTCGCCATCTACGCCAAGGCGCGCGAGCTCGGCATCGAGACCAAGCACCGCACCGTCATTGTGCTAGTGCGCACGCTCTTTGACGAGAACGTGGTCGCGCAGATCCCCAAGCGCGTGCGCGTCCTCAAGGAAATCATCAAGTCGGACCGCCACGAAAAGGCGCTGCTGGGCGGCACCGAGGCCCTGATTGGCCAGCACATCAAGGAGCACCCGGACATGGTGTCCAAGATTGTCAAGATCTTGCAGCTCTACTACCAGGACGACCTCATCTCCGAGGAGGTCGTCACCAAGTGGGGCACCAAGGCGAGCCGCAAGTACACGGACCTGTCGGTGAGCAAAAAGGTGCGCAAGGCGGCCGAGCCGTTCCTGACCTGGCTGGCCGAGGCGTCCGAGGAGGAGTCGGAGGAAGAGGAGGACGACGATGAGGAGGAGGACGACGACGAGTAGTTTGAGACGAGGCACGAGTAGTTTTTTGATAGGCAAGCCGGGTGAAACCGCTTGTCTTGTAAACGAACCCTCATGTCGGAATGTCGAATAGGATGCATCTGTATTTTACTACCATTAACAGCAGATTAAGAGTGGTCATGAACGTTGAAGATGACATCATTACTATAATACAGTAAGTAAAGTGTTGATAAAGAGCTGCCAGACCAACTATCACGTGTCAGCAAAGTACAACAACTATAACGTGACAGTACAAAGGTACTACAACAAACAACATAAAGTATAGAGAACGAGTTATATCATGAGCCATGATAGCATAGAGAGCAATGATAGTGCAGAGCAATAAAAGCATAGAGAAGAATGATAACATGGAGTACTGATAGCATAGCGAACATTGGTCTAGAACAATGAAGGTATAGAGCAATGAAGGCACAGGATCCAACTCCAATAGCATGGAGAGCATGATGATAAAACAATAAAGGCATAGAGCAATGACAGTCCAGACAAGAATGATAGCATAGAGCACTGATAGCATAGATATCATAACGGCATAAAGAGCATAAAGGCACAGAGCAATGATGGCACAAAGAGTAGTAGTAAAAGCAGATTAACTATATAGTAAAGCGGTGATATAACGATACAAGAATAGCAGTAAAAACCCAGGCAGGCTGCAGGCACCCTGCCTAGTAAAACTCTGCTCGCATAAAATCAAAGAGATGAACATAGAAGCTGAACAAAACAAGCGTAGACAAGAGCAAAAGAAGAAAATGAGAAACAGATAGAAACAAATAAAGGAAATGGGTGAACAAGACAGAACGTAAACAAGACAATCTGTGAAAATAGAACAAACAATGATGTGAACAGTAAATCAAGTCAAAGAACAAAAGAACAATCAAAAACAATCAAAAGAACAGTGCAAAACAGTTCAAAGCCAACCAGACTCCACGAACTCGCGCTGCTGTTGCTCGCGCCATTTCTTCTGCCACTCGGCCTGCTGCTGCTGCCGCTGCTGCTGGTGCTGTTGTTGCTGCTGCTGCTGGCGTTGCTGTTGCTGTTGACGCTGGCGCTGTTGCCACTCGGCCTGCTGCTGCTGCTCCTGCTGGTGTTGGTACTGCTCGCGCTGCTGCTGCTGCTGCTGGCGTTGGCGCTGCTGCTGGCGGTTTTGGTACTCCTGCTGTTGCTGCTGCTGCTGGCGCTGCTGCTGCTGCTGATGCCAACGCTGCTGCTCCTGCTGCTGCTGGCACTGGCGCTGCTCATGCTCCTGCTGGCGCTGACGCTGCTGCTGGTGCTCGAATTGGCGCCATTGATTCTGGCGCTGTTGCTCCCAGAATTGCTGCCATTCACGTTGCTGCTGGCGCTGCCGGTGACGTTTATAGTCCTCCCGCAGCTTCTCGTCCGCCTTGGGCCATGCTCCCGGCACGGGGAACTTGCTGCCTGTTTTGTCAGCCACATCCTTTTCAACTGGGAACTGCAGTACTTACTCCCGTTGTAGCTCGAGCTGCTATCGGACGGCGTTGGGGAGCCTTGCGGCGAGACTTCTACGCGCACACGCGAGTGGTCGACCGAGCTGACCTTGCTCCACTGTGTGGGCGAGGGCTCCCAGCCGGGAGGAAACTCCAAGTCGTTCTTGCGCACAGGACGCGCTCCGTTGGGCAACACAGCTCGCCGATGTGGCGGGGAATTGTTTGGCGAGACTTCCACGCGCACACGCGAGTGGTCGACCAGGCTCACCTTGCTCCACTGCGTGGGCGAGGGCTCCCAGCCGGGAGGAAACTCCAAGTCGTTCTTGCACACACGACGCGCTCCGTTGGGCAACACAGGCCGACGATCCGGCGGGGAGCCGAGGCCGCCAGAGCTCTACTCTTGCGTCGACGAATTCCGGCCGGCTGGAGCCATGTTGCGGTTGGGAGTCTGCGGCCGAGCCGGAGGCGCTTCTGGCGTGCTGTAGTACGGCACCTTGTGCACATGGCGGGGGGTCTCAGGGTTGCGCGACTCGTAGTAGAACCGTGCCGAGTCACCACTGCCAGCATCACTGTTGTTGCTGCCGCCGTTGTTGGCGGGCGCCTGCTGCGGAGGTGGTCCTCGGGCACGACGAGTCATTTCCGGCGACGGGCCTTGTTCAGGGCGGGATGTGCGCGGGGGCGGGCCAGTCTCTGGTCGGCTTCCCCGCACGGGATGGAACGACTGCTGCGTCCGCGGCTGCGGCTGTGCCGGCATGGGACGCGAATTGATCGGGTGTGGTCCTGGAACCAGAACGGGGCGGCATCCAAAGCACCCGCAGTGATCGCCGTGTGTGCCGAATGTTGCGGGATACTGCACGGACTCGGGGACGTCTTCGATTTGGACCTTGCGTGAGACGGACTTGGTCGGCTGGGCCTTGCGGTCAGGCACTGCCCGTGTCTTGTTCTTGGCCTTGGGAGCGGGGGGCGGCTACAGGTCAGTTTGGTTCAATGGTGTTGACAATGGACTACTACTCACTTGCGAGCGCTTGCCGTGACAGGTACGCGAGTGCTCTTGCGTTTGCTTGCCGTGACAGATACGCGAGTGCTTCTCAATGCCTTTGAAGAACTTGTCTGGGAGAAGACTGTCGTACCATCGTCTGCGATCGTGATGGCGGTGGTGATTGTGGTGGTGCCGGCGACGCTTGTGAGACTTGCTCTTGCTGCGGCGAGACTTTCTGTGGTAGCTGCAGAGACTGCTGCTGCTGCTGATGCTGCAGCTGTCGCTGCTGTCATCGCTGCTGCTTCTGCTGTCGCTGCCACTGTCGTTGCTGTCGCTGCTGGAGTCGCTGCTGCTGGAGTCGCTGCTGCTGGAGTCGCTGCTGCTGGAGTCGCTGCTGCTGGAGTCGCTGCTGGAGTCGCTGGTCTCAGTCTCCGACTTGGCTTCAGCCTTGCTCTTGGCATTGCGAGCTCGAACGACATTGGCCGGTTTGGTGTTGCTTGGCTGTGCGTGCTGGATGTTCACGTTGGTGGTGATGTCGATCTTGACATGGGGGTTGTTGGTGGTGGTTACCAGTCGGATAGCCGCTGGAACTGGAGGCGGGCGGACCGGGACCGGCTGCGGACGGGCTGTTTGAGTAGGCCGTTGGGCTGTCTGGACAGCTGGCCGGGCAGTTGGCTGGGGAGGCCTACCCCTGGCCTGACCACGAGGATCAGACATCGATCGATTTAGGCAAGGAGTGGGTAAGAGAAAGGTGTGCAAAATAAGTCTGAATAGGGGAAGTACTACCAATAGACCAAGTGCAAGAGGAAGGCGGGTACCCAGAAAGGAAGGAGAAGGAAAAGGAAAGTGTGTCTATGGGAAGGAGGCAGCCTAATTTATACTGCAGTGAAGAAAAACAACAAAATTTCAAAAGGCAGGTCCAACCGCCAGGTCACACGGCAACAGGTCTGCTCCTTCCGTGTCAGTGAATAACAACGGCAGGAGGAAGGAGCGAGGCAGGAGCAATGCAAGAGCGAGCGAGGCCTGCCTCACTTTCAACTGAGCCGCCCGTCGTCGGTAGCATGTTGTTGTCGTCTGTCATTTTCGCCCAGCCACCTTCGCATGGCCGTCTTTGATTTTGTTTTCTTCTTTATGAGGTAAACAAAACTATGATCCCATCATGACTGCCTCTTTATCAAACTACGTGCCCTGTTCAGTTTCTTGTTTGACTGTCTCGTTCAGTTGCCATCTCTCTTGTGGTTGTTCATCATTAAGGTTTCCTCTGTATATATGCTTGTTTCGATTTCTTGCGTCGGAACTTCATGTTCGGTACTCCCTGCTTCTCGTACGCTATTCTCCTGGAAGCACTTCATTCTGAGCCAGACCTAAGGACAGAACAACGGCAGCGTCACCTCATCTGCGAGTTGATGCACAGCTCACTGCCCTACTAGCCTGGTGATACAGCATAGCCACTGCCCTCCCTTTTGGGAAGGCACGCGTGTAAGTTGTTGCTGCGGTAAGGCGCGTGACCAGCTGGTTGCTGGTCATGCCTGAGGTTTGCAAGAACATGAATCAGCTCGAGAATTTATCTAGAGTATCAAGAACATGAACAAGCCGCGATGTTCACAAAAGTCGTATCGAAAAAGTGACTATAAATCAACTCGGAAGTACTGGAAAACATAACAAAAGGTCTCTGGCTAGAGTACGATAGTACTTTTGTGCTTGTTGTGGTTTGTTTTGATTTGTTATGATTACTACTCGGATGTACCCTCAGTGAATAACAGTGTCCTTTCGAGCAATAAGTATACAAATACAGTGCGCGGCACTTTTCTTGGAAAACCACTGCTCACTGTGGCCTCGCCAGGCTTCACTATGATTTCAAGTAGAATGATATGAATAGACTTGGTGTTTACTCTTGTATACTGTCTTATGGGTAGCGTTAAATATATCTGTCTTCTAGGATAGTAAAAGCCCAGGAGAAGGCCTGTAAGCTCTTTCCTGAAAAACTGCACTCGCTGCGGCCTCGCCGGACGAGCTCATACCTCGTTTGGGTACACAATTGTCTGGTCATGGCCTGCTGCCTGTCCGTCTTCTCTTTGGATGCTTTCCTTCAAAGGATGGTTGCTACGGCTGCCAAGTGGCATGATAAAATATAATCGGACTCCGGCATAGTCAATATTGCCAGCTGTCTAGTCATTCCTTCTTCAACTTGTTCTCACCTGTAATTGAATATCTTCAAGTGTTACCGCCTGCTCAGTATAGATATGCGTACGGACAACACCCTATTCGGGAAATATTTTTCTCTTTTAAAATAGTGTGCCAGTTTTTACACTTTATTCTACTCAGTACAAGAGTGCTGAGAAGCTTTCAACAAGGGAATGAATTCTGGTATCCCGCTGTTTACGAACGGAGTGTTGAGTAAAGAAGAGATACTACGAGTAGTCATTCCCATTTGTTCACATCTATTTGTTCACATCCATTTGTTCACGCCCTATTTTATTTGTTTTTGCTATTTTTTCTTGTTCCCACCCTTTTGCTCATATCATCAATGAATTATTCATATCATTATTGAATTATTCATATCGTCATTGAATTCATTCTACTTGTTTTCTATCGATATTACAGTGAACCTTCTGGTCTTGTGCCTCTTGTGCCTCTACGTGTACATGCTTTTATTACTTGCATTAAAGTGTCACGTGAACGTGAACGTGATAGTCTATGGAGAGAGATAGGATCTAAAACGGTCGCCTTTTTTTTTTGGCTTATATGCTTATTTATGTTTATGTGCTTATGAGCTTAATCAGACCTTCATGTTAAAGAGACGTATTTAGGTCGTATGTGTAGTAGCAATGACTGCATACATAGACTCCTGACTCCGACTACGCATTGGAGAATCCATCTGCATCTCACGATCCTCGTCCATCACAAAGGTCTCACTTCGGGTACATGCAGTATCAACTCAAGGCAGAGCTAGTGAAAACAGACACGTGACCGGGAAATCTGCATCACGCAGTCGAATATCACAATTGTCTCGCGTCGTTTGTAGGTGAAATCAATTTGAGGCATACCTGATGAACAGCCGACATCTCAACCTGATAAACTAAAACTAGAATTAAATCAGGCGGAAAAAATGAACACAATAACGAAACAAGGAAATAGGGGGAAAAAAATATCAAAACTTTTGGTGACAGTGTGGACTGTGTAACATTTGGTGACAAACTGTAGAAGAGTGCAGAACACAACAGAAGAAAAGTGCGAGTAAACCGACCACAAAGCCTGACAGACAACAACCTCGACGCCATCCGGATCCGGACATAGCACAATGTTCAAGCAAAGCAGACAAAGACCTTTCAACAGACATCATGGACAAACTCGACACAAACGACTGCACAAACAAAGCAAAGATAAGGATCGTAGATAAATAACAAACATAACTAGCGCCTTTGGGGTCTATCAATACATGAAGCAAAATGACAGTTTTGGGGGTGTTGACTCGGGGCCGCTCGTCCGACACAGGGCCGCCTTCTCTTGGTCTCCTTTTCTCTCTGTGCTGTTCCCGTGCGCTGGCATAGGCTGCCGTGAACATGCGGGGAGGCGGGGAAGGGTATCAAGGGGTAGAAATCAACAGAGTTGACAAGATGCCGAACCAGTCAAGGTCCAGCCAGCCGTCTCACTCTGTCGAGCTTTTGCCTCGAACATGAGGATCAACAGTAAGAATGACGAATAACGACAAAAAACAATAGCGTGCAGTAAGGATGTGTGGTGGCTGGACGCAGCTGCACAGATCCGTCGCGCTGTCTCGCGTCTGTCCGTCGTTGTCTCCCCACCTCCACCAATCGTCCTGCAAGCAGATGAATGGACTTGCAGTCGAGATGGAGAGAAAGAAAGAAGAGGGCGGTGAGCTGAGAGCCATAAAAAAGCAGTAAAGAAACAATTAATCAAACAGACAAACAAGGAGGAACGGGGCAATCAAGCCTTGTCCTCCTCCTTGACCTTGTCGGCCTCCTCGGGAGCTTGGGTCTTGACGTACTCCTGGTACACGCCCAGAGCCTCGTCGACCTTGTTCTTCAGGGCCGCGTCGTCCTCGACGAGGTGCACCAGCTCCTGGTTGTCCATCTCCAGCAGCATGCCCGTGATCTTGCCCGCCAGCTCCGGCTGCAGCGCCTGGATCTTGGGGAAGATGGCCTCGCCCAGAATCTGCTTCTGCTGGTTGACGTTGGCCGCGTTGAGCTGCGCCTGCAGCAGCGACACCTGGTTCAGCTCCGCGCCGCCGGCACCGCCCGCGCTCTGGCCACGACCGCCCTGGGGACCGTACTGGCCACCGCGGCCGCGGCCACCGCCGTTCTGGCGCGCGTTGGGCGGGAAGCCCGCCAGGCCCGGCCCGTTCAGGTTGCCCGGGTGGCCCATGCCGGGCATCGGGCCACGGCCGCCCTGCGGACCGCCACGGCCAACGTTCTGCTGCATCGCCGCAATGTACTGCGCGTTCTGAGGAGCGTTAAACGGCACACCGGGAGGGAACTGGCCCGGCATGTACATGTTGGGCGGCATCTGCTGCGGCACGCCGCGGCCACCCTGCGGGTAGTTGCCGGGGTACTGGTTCGGCCGGCCGCCAGGAATCATACCCTGGGGGAAGTTCATGCCGCGACCGCCCGTCTGGGGCAGGAAGCCGCCCTGCTGGCCGGGCGCGTAGAACTGCGGCTGCATGTACGACTGCGGCATGCCGGCCACGGCCGCCGCCTGCTGCATGCGCAGCGTGTTGCGTGCCTGGATGCTAGCCTCCAGCTGGCTCTTGCGCACCTCCTTCTTCTGTGCAATCGCCACGTACAGCGGCTTGCCGCTGACCATGCGCTGGTTCATCTCCGTCACGGCCTTGGTCGCGTCATCGGGGTTGCTGAAGCACACAAAGCCAAAACCCTTGCTCTTGCCCAGCTTGGGGCCCTTGGGCACGGCAGCAGCAGCCTCCTCCTCCTTGGTCTCCTCCTTCTCCTCGGTCTTGACCTCGGCCTCGGCAGGCTTCTCTTCCTCCTCGCCCTCAACGACCGTCTCGCGCATGACCTTGGCCGACGTGATCGGGCCGTAGGTCGAGAACAGCTCGCGCAGCTTCTCGTCGTCGACGTCGTCGTCGAGGTTTTTGATGTACAGGTTCACGCCCACGTACTTGCTGGCCTTCTCCTGGCGTGCAGCCTCATACGACTTGCGCAGCTCCTCCTCGCGCTCGTGCTTCTTCTGCGCGCGGCCCACATACAGCTCCTGGCCGTGGAAGTCGCGGCCGTTGAGCTCCTCGACCGCCTTGGAGGCGCTCTCGTGCGTCGTGAAGTTGATAAATCCAAAACCGCGGCTCTTGCCCGTCTCCTGCTCGCGCGCAATCGTCGACGACGTCACGGTGCCGTACTTCTCAAACAGCTCGCGGAACTGCTCGTCCGTGACGTCGGCGTTGAGGTTCTTGATGTAGATGTTGGTGTAGTTGGCCTTCATCTCCTCAAACTTGCTCTGGCGGTCCTTCTTGGGAATGTGGTGGCCCACGTACACCTTCTTCTCGTTCAGCAGCATGCCGTTGACGTTGTTGATGGCCTGCAGCGCAGCTTCGTCTGTCTCGTAGTGCACGAAACCGTAGCCCTTGGAGTTGCCGTGCTCGTCCTGCGCGACCTTGCAGCTGAGAATGTTGCCAAACGCAGCAAAGGTGTCGTGCAGCGCCTTGTTGTCAATGGCCGCATCCAGGTTCTTGATGAAAATGTTGCCCTGGCCCGTCTTGCGCAGAGCAGGGTCGCGCTGCGACCACATGATGCGGCAGGGGCGGTTCTTGATCAGCGTGTAGTTGAGCTCCTCCAGGGCCTTCTCGCCGTCCGAGGTGCTGTTGTAGTTGACGTAGGCGTAGCCGAGCGAGCGACGCGTCACGGCGTCACGGCACACGCGGATCGACGCCACAGGGCCGATCTGCGAAAACAGCTCAAAGAGCATGGCCTCGGTCACCGACTCGTCGAGCTCGCCGACGTAAAGGGACGCAGAGGCCTGGGGGTGGGCAGCGGCAGCGTTGCCCGCGGCATCGAGGTCGGTGGGCTCAGTAGCCGTGCCGGCAGCGGGGGCCTTGTCGTTGATGGAGGCGTTGCCGAGGTCAGCAGCGAGCTGGTCGACAGCGCCGGAGGTAGCGGTAGCAGCCATTTTGTGATTTTGAAGCTGGGCTAAGGTTAGCTGGTGGTCAAATAGTTAAACGGTGTAAAAGTAAACGGAAATTGTCAAGATGATGGCGGGGGGGAAATAAAACTGCAAAGCGGATAGCCAAGTAATAAAGACTATTGCAGAGTCATGACGACGTGGCGACAGTCCAGAGGCAAGATGAAACAGGCAGGGAGGCGACCGCGAAACGCCCCAGAGCAGACAGCGTCACAAAGCCGTGGGCTTGTCAACCTTGGGAGCGGAAGCAGAACAAAGGCAAGAAAGGACACAAAAAGAGAACAGAACAAAAAAGGAACAAAAAAAAGTAAAACAAAGAATCGTGAGGTTGACCGAATGCATCCAAAGTCGAGCATGCGACAAGCAAATGCATACCTGTAGAGAGAGCGTACAAAGGAGATCTCGGTATTCGGCTGGCGAACGTGCGAGGTCGAGAAACGAGGATGAGGGTAGTTTTTTTTTTGTTTTTGTTTTTGGACGACGGCCGTGATAGACTTGCTGAACGGAGGTCGGTGTGGAGATTTGGATTTTTGGATGGATTTTCAAATTTTTTTGTGATTTGAACAGTGGTGTTTTGCAAACGAGAACAGAAATCGAGTACGGGGCCGTACTGTCAGATCGTGTTCTCTTTTTTTTGAAGATTGAAGTGGGATGAAGTTGACGTGGTTGTGGAAACAGGAGGAAGGGAAAAAAAGGAAAGGGAAGGGAGGAAGGAGGGGGGGTCGTTGTGAAAGAAATTCTGATATGGTCGCGCTTACAGAATGTGGTCAAATTTTTTTTTCTTCTTTATGTATTTTATTTGTGATTAAGTTTAATGGCATTTGCATTTTCTGCCCTCCAACGAGGCGAAATTTACTGTGGCGGCTTATGTCAGCCTGATGTGGGCCACATGAGGGTTGGCTGGGCGGTCTGGCACAGTGCGGGGCACGACGTGGTGGCATGATAAGGATCACGTGCCCGCTATCGTCCACAATGACGCACGTCAAAAGGACAATACAGGCTTGCCCGAAGCGGCCACAGTGTGGCTGCTACGGAGCGGTATGCGATGAGGCCATGTGGTGCCTTATCTTGACCGTCCATGTCACGTAGATTTAAATGAGGCAGGTACGGCTGCCATAATCGCTCCACTTTGTTTGCATGGTTTCCTATTTCGACAGCTTTGTCGGTGTGCACTCACACCTTCAGCAGGTCCAACCGATGATGCCTTCCCCGGGATGGGGGATGAGTAGATAAAGGAAGGAGCGGGCATGCAACAAGGAGGCAGCGAGTCTACGGAGTACGAGTGCTTTTGCTCGTAAGCCTATATTTTGACAACGCGAAATGTTCACTCTGGCAGGTGCGGAAGCTGCTCAGGCAAGAGCAATTCGCAGCTCCTTCCCGCAGATAAGATAAACATTCTTCAAGGCGATAAGCGATAACGATGATCAGTGAACTTTCTAGAAGTGTAGTAATCACGGCCGCTGGTATGTCATTCGCGCCCAGAGCTCCACTACCTACAAGTACCTACCCGCGCAAAACACACGCAAAAGATACACTGAGCAGCGGCAACAGCTTCGTGCCCACTAGTGCTGCCTGAAGGAAAGCGGGCGGATCACGCTTGCCTTGCCGAGCACCTCGACCACAACGTTTACGCTTTGTTCCGACCATTTCTGCATTTTTGCCGTTTCTGCCATTCGTCTGCTATTTGTTTTTATCGCGAGATTGCTTGGACCTGCACAGGCATCGCTGCGGCAGTCGGTCTGCTTCTTGCTACACAAGACTGTCATCTGTCCTCCGGCATCAAAACCCCACGCTGCACGTTCCACAATCGACGACGCGAGCCCGGCAGCCGGGAATCCCAACGATTTACGCATCAGCATAAGGAGACGACGCCACGAGGACCACGACAATAGCCATGTTCCCGACATTCACGGGAAACTCTCGCCGCGCCAGAAATATCAACCTCAGCGGGAGGCGTACGAACCCGTTTGGCGCCCACGCACAGTCGCCGTCTGCCAGTGCCGCGAGTAAGGCCGTGGCCGATGCCCAGGCGACACGCCGGCAGCGGCAGAGAGAGCGAGACGAGCTTAAGGCAGCTCGGTGCATCCAACGGCACTGGCGGGGACACAGCGCGCGGCAAGCGTTTCGCCGGGACCGCCGGCGAGACCTGGAGCATCTGTACAGCCCAGCATGCAAACTGACGCCCGAAGCGCGAGCAGCCCAGGCGCTGCCGCTCGTTGTATCATCGTTTGATGCCCGCCGCGACGACGGTCAGCTGCTCACGTTGTTTGCGGATGACCTGCAGCAGACGGGCGGCGTGCTTGTGGCGTCAGGACAGCTGCCCGATAAGAAGCTTGTCCAGCTCGTCGACATTATCCTACAAGTGCTCGAAAAGTCAGTAAAGATTTCTGTCTTTCATTTCTCTTTCTCAAGTGGTCATGCTGACGTTGTAGGAAAAGCACGACACCGGAGACGACGGTCAAGCTGCTGACACTGCTTGTTGGCCTCGCACGACTGCACCTACAGGTTCTCTCTGACAGCCTCGCGCGGTACTATCGGCTGCTTGCACGGTTTTACGATGCAGATGACGTTCTACAGGGGCAAGACAAGGAAACACTGGTGCAAGAAGCAGTGCGCATCCCGCTGCTGGCTGAAAAGACCGCACAAGGTAGGTTGCGCGCTGCAACGTCACATTGTTCAACGCGAGAGTGGACAGGCACTGACCAGTCAGTCATGTTTGTGCACCAGGCGTACCGCGAGTTTGTGTCGGCCTTTTTGCCGCAGTCCGTCCATCCGTTTGAGACGCTGGCACAGGCGCTTTCCCAGAACATTACAACCGATCTTGTATCGCAAGCCATCATCGACGTTTACGGTACGCGGACCGAAAAGCCGAGCGAGTCGCCCGAGCAGCTGATGCGGCTGCTGGCACGGTTCATTGACCTCTGCCGGCGCGCACGCGGAGACACCCAGAGCTCATTTCTCTATTTGACGGCGGTCTACACATTGCTCTCGCTTGTATCTGGGCATGTGCGGTCGCGTGTGGCCAGCGCCGACGATGACGAGCTGCGTGACAGCGACGCTGCCCGCGCGGAAGATTCGTATTTTGCGGCACAATGCGAGTGCCTGGTTGGCAAGGGCGAAATCACGGCGCTGCTGCAGAAGCTGACGGTCAGCCAGTCGAGCGCTTCGGCACAGGGCCAGGACCAGGCCAGTCTGCTGGCAGGGTATGCGACGGCGCTGATCAAGTGCTTCCCGAGCAAGGCAGACGACATCCGGATGCAGTTCTACCTGGCCGATCTGCCGGTGCACGGCCGGCTGCAGCCGTCGGTGCAGTTCTTTTGGGACGCGTGTCGGACGAGCTCAGTATTTGAGCGTATTCTTGCGTCGCCACAGGACGCGCTTGACACACTGGTCGAGCGGCGGAATGCGGCGTCGACGTCGTCGGTGCTGGAGAACCACTCGCCGTGGGTGCAGCAGTGGCGGACGGTGCTCCTGTTTCTCGAGCTGTACACGTTTGTGCTGCGGCTGACGGACGACGACGATTTTTTCTCTGCGCTGGCAGTGCCGGGCGCGGTGGTCGGGCGGGCGACCTCGCGCCTGCGCGCTTGTGCGCTTCCCCTGGACGCTCTCAAGCCGCTGTCGACCTTCTTAAAGAACCTCGTATTCACACTGCACTACCACGCGGCACCGGTCCTCGGGGCCGCGCGCAAGACGGGAGACGACCTTCTTTTCAGCTTGGACATTGACCCACCGCGGAGCTCCATGGCGGCGGGAGCGTACGAAGTCGTGCCCGGGCTGGATTTTGGGGCGTTCCGGTCGACAGTGACGACGGCGATCCAGATGCTGTACGAGCGCGACTCGCGGCGGCCGTTCTTCCCGGCAGCGCACTGGCTCATGACGTCTGGGTTTGACATGGACCAGGTGCTGGCGACGGTGGTCAACGAAGACCAGCGGATGCAGCAGGTCTTCCAGGATGGCTATGGCGGGCTGGAGGACGACGACAGCGACAGCGACGAGGAGGACGAGGAGGTGATGGACTTTCGGGGCCGTATGGTAGTGAGCGTGTCGCGAGCGGAGCAGCTGCTGCGGCAGGGGGAAAAGACGCGACGCAACCGGATCAAGGCGACGATTGGGCCGACGCTGCAGATTTTGCACAACATGCCGTTTGTGCTGCCGTTTGAGGCGCGCGTCAAGATCTTCCGGCGGTTTGTGGAAAACGACAAGATCCAGCGGCGCGGCGGGAGTAGTGATCCCGACGAGTGGCGCGCACGGATGCGGTACCGGCACGACGAGGGGCGGCACGAGCCGGTGCGGCTGCGGCAGCACATGGCGGAGATTCGGCGCGACGCGGTCTTTGATTCTGCGTTTGAGCAGTTTTGGGAGCTCGGCGAGGGCCTCAAGGAGCCGATTCAGATCACTTTTATCGACGAGTACGGGCAGCCAGAGGCGGGCATCGGCGGCGGCGTGACCAAGGAGTTTCTCACGAACGCGCTGACGCAGGTGATGTCGCCGGAGGAGGAGCTGTTCCAGTACAACGAGGAGAACGCGACGTTTCCGAACCCGACGAGCCTGGACCAGCTGAAGCACCGGCTGCGCAGCGCGGGCGAGGTGGCAGGGACGGCCGAGTGGGAGGCGGCGGTGGAGCAGCTGAAGCGACGGTACGAGTTTATCGGACGTATGATTGGCAAGTGCATGTACGAGGGCATTCTGATCGACTTTGTGTTTGCGGGCTTCTTCCTGGTCAAGTGGACGCTGTCGGCGACGTCGACGGAGGGCAGCGCGGGCTACCGGGCGAGCGTCAACGACCTGCGCGAGATGGACGTGGCGCTGTACGAGGGCATGATGAAGCTCAAGAGCCTGGACAGCGCGGCGGTGGCGGCACTGGACCTGGACTTTACGATTGAGGACCGGGTGTCGGGGCAGCGCGACGACCGCGTGGCGACGGTGACACGCAACCTGATGCCGCAGGGCGCGACGGTGCAGGTGACGGCGCAGAACCGGCCGCTGTACATTTCGTACGTGGCGCGGCACCGGCTGCTGGCCCAGCCGTACACGGTGACACGGGCGTTTCTGCGCGGACTCGGGGCCATCATCGACCCGGCGTGGCTGCGCATGTTCAACCAGAGCGAGCTGCAGCGGCTGGTGGGCGGCGACTCGTCGGAAATCGACGTCGACGACATGCGGCGCAACACGGTGTACGGTGGCGTGTACGAGATTGGCGACGACAACGAGGAGCACCCGACGATCAAGATCTTCTGGGACGTGGTGCGCAGCATGGACGACAAGGACCGGCGGCTGCTGCTCAAGTACGCGACGTCGACGCCCCGCGCGCCGCTGCTGGGCTTTGCGCAGCTGGAGCCGCTGTTCAGCATCCGGTTTGGCGGCAGCGACGAGACGCGGCTGCCGAGCGCGAGCACGTGCATGAACCTGTTGAAGCTGCCCATGTACACGACAGAGAAGACGCTGCGGGAGAAGCTGACGTATGCGATCCGGGCGGACGTTGGTTTTGGGTTTACGTGATGCCGATCCGGGCGGGCGTTGGGTTTGATTTTTCGTGATGCGCCATTTTTGTTGTTTTTGTTTTGTTCTTCTTGCTGTCTTTGTATGCTTTGTTTTGATGTCTCTCTGTCAGCGTATTTTTATATTTCATGTGATAACGCAAGCTTGGACAAAGTACCGACTAGTGCTTCCCCGCCGTTTAGGGCTTGGCCCCGGGACTTGTGCCGATCCGCTGTGATAGCTTTCTTTTTCTCCATTTTGCACTCGGCGACTTGGACAACTCGACAACTCGACAACGCGACAACGCGACAACGCGACACGCTGACCAGACTTGATTTGACAGACGACTCATCATGGCTCGACTGCCAACTCGCCTTCTCGCGGCCGGGCTGCTGTTGGCCGGACAAATACCTGGCGTCGTCGGACAGCAGCCGGCCGACGCCCCCGGCTGCCCCGACTACACCGAGTACGCAGCACAACGACACGCGCCGGCATCGACAGGCCGCCACCAGCTGCCGTACCAGCGGCCGGCCAAGGAGTGCCGCACGTTTGTTGCGCCCGAGGTCGAGGCGACCATTGAAGCGATGCGCTCGCTGGTGCACGACGCCGACCTGTTCCGACTGTTTGAGAACTGCTTCCCCAACACGCTAGACACAGCCATTACGTGGCACGGACGTGCGGGCGGCAACGGCGACGGCGACGAGCTGACGTTTGTGACGACGGGCGACATCAATGCCATGTGGCTGCGTGACAGTGCCAACCAGCTGCAGAGCTACCGGTCGTTGCTGCGGCCCAACAACAACAACAACAACAACAACAACGGTCTGGCGTCGCTGTTCCGCGGCACAATCAACCTGCAGGCGCGCTACATCCGCGACGCGCCGCACTGCAACGCGTTCCGACCGCCGGCCGAGAGCGGGCTCGTCGTGACGGGCGGGTTCGGGCTCGGCGACGACGTGACGCCTGCCGTCGACCATGCAGTGGTCTACGAGTGCAAGTACGAACTGGACTCGCTGGCGGCCTTTCTGCAGCTGTCGCACGACTACTACACAGCAACGGGCGACCTGGCCTTTTTCGGCGGCACCCCGTTTACGCAGTTTGCCAACACGCAGGGCGGCAGCAGCGACGACGTCGAGTTCCGCAGCTCGTGGGTGCGCGCCGTCGAGTCGCTCGTGGTGGCCGTCACGGACATGCTGGCGGGCACGTACGGCGACGACGGCGAGGCGCTGACCGCGCCCTATACGTTTCTGCGGTCGACCACGGTGGGCTCGGAGACGCTGTCCAACAGCGGGGCCGGCAGTCCGGTGGCTGGCGGCACGGGCATGGTGCGCAGTGCATTCCGGCCGTCAGACGATGCGTGCACGTACCAGCTGTTTGTGCCGGCCAATATGATGCTGGCGCGGTACCTGGCGGCAACAGCCGACATGATGCAGCACCTGGGGGGCATTGACGGCGGAGAGATGAAGAAGAAGAAGACGACGACTACGGACAAGAGCCAGGGCTGGTTCCGGAAGCAGCCGCCGGCCGTCAGCCGCGACTACACGTACTGGAACGGCCCCCGCAAGCGGTACCACACGGAGCTGGCCGAGACGATGCGGCGGCTGGCGGCGGGCATCCGCGCGGGCATCGAGGAGCACGGCCGCACGCGGCACGCCGTGTTTGGCGACGTGTACGCGTACGAGGTGGACGGCTTTGGGTCGCACAACCTGATGGACGACGCCAACATCCCGTCGCTGCTGAGCGCGCCGCTGCTGGGCTACGTCGACCGCGCCGACCCGGTCTACAACAACACGCGGCGGCTTGTGCTGAGCCGCCACAACCCGTACTACATGCAAGGAAGCGTGCTCAACGGCACGGGCGGGCCGCACGTGGGCGTGGGCATGGCGTGGCCGATGGCGGTGCTTGTGCAGATCATGACCGAGGACGACGACGCGGAAATTGCGCGGCTGCTGCAGACGCTGCTGGCGTCGACGGACGGGCTGGGGCTGATGCACGAGGCGGTGCGCAGCAGCGACGCGAGCGAGTGGACGCGGCCGTGGTTCTCGTGGGCCAATGGGCTGTTTGGGCAGATGATGCTGGATCTGCGGGATCGCAAGCCGCACTTGTTGCGGAGGAGTTATCAGTAGTTTTCGGTATTTTATGATTTTGGATTTAATTTAAAAGGGGTTATTTCAAATTATGTTTGTAGTACTCGTACTCAGTACAGTTCTGATTGTATATAGAAGTTCACAAAATCAGACACTGCAGGCAAGATTGTTCCGAACAGCTTGTGCTGTGCCGGCATATACGAGTATGAGCAGCAGCCAGCCAAGACGCCGGTGGAGAACGACAATGCCGAACCCCGCCCATGTCCCGCATACGTTGGGGACGGGAGTCTGGGGAAGCAATACCCCGTGGCCGGGCAAATAAGAGTACTCGGTAGCTTTATAGGATGACTAAGAGTAGGGACACATGTTAAGAGAAAGCCCTCCGGCAAGGCATTCTTGCGGGGTACCGACATCACAAGCTTCGGAGCAGCGTAGCATTTGCGTGGGGGGAGAGTTTTTATTAGTAGGCGGACGATGGTCTTGTTCACCGCTTATCTACCGTCATCTTGGTGGGTGGGAGAGAGTTGGCCGACGAGAAAAAGGTGATGACACAGAAGATAGGACAGAGACAATAGAGAAAAGATATAAAGAGCAACCGAGATAGGACAGTAATACAGAGTAGAACAACAGAGAAGAAAAAACAACAGAAATATAATGGTGATAGGAAATGGACAAAAGCGAAGAGATGACATAATAGTACAAGAAAACCATCCGCGTGATGTACAGCTGTCATCCGGACGCCCCGGACGATCCCTCCTGATTCTTTTTTTACCAGTCGTACTCGTACTTCTTTTTACGAGTACTCTATATACTCTGTTACCTTTCCTCTCGTCCTTTCCTTTACATTTTTTTACTTCTTTTTTATCCCTCCTCACTGTCCTTCCCCAGACTTGTCTGCATATCCCTAACCCTGCCTATCGGACGTCCCTCAACACCCGTGGAGTTGTGGCACCCGGGCACCCGTGGCACCGTCGCTGATCCACATCTTGGTACGAGTACACAACTCCATCTTGCCGGCTATTTCCCCAACTGCGACACCGGCTTGTTCACTGTCTCTCCTCCTCCTACTCATACTCCTACTCGTACTCGTACTTCTTTTTTTCTCCCCCCCCCCCCTCAAAACGCCAAGGCAAGCCCTACTGCATGCCACCCTGGCGTGCACTGATACGATGTTCTTTAATCGCTGATCGACAGATGCACGAGTGCACCCTCACCCTCGCCCTCGCCTCGTATTACCCTGCCGTCCATCATTGACATTCCTACTCGCCGTTGGCTCCCCGCTGATCATCAAACGGTCCACTTATTATTCTGTTCCCCACTCCTCTATTTGCCCCGTCCCCCGTCTTCCCCAGCTTCCCCTCTTTTCGTATCTTATTCCCATCTAGCCTTATTTCCTCGATTTCCGTTGAGTCGGGTTGTATTTGTGTTGTTGGTTATTATCCTATTTGTTGAAATTTATTTCTATTCAATCGCTTTTTATTTCTTATAATTTATTCATTCGTATTCACTCACTTCTAATGCCAGTTATTCAGCCATGTTTTTAATTTGCCCTGCCTGCTCAATACGGTTAAAATTTACCCTGATCCAGAAAGAGAAAGTGCAACCTTGTCCTCGCAATACAGCAACTACTCGTACTCCGTAGTTTCGTAGATCGGCTACTTCCTCCGTGCTCATTCACACTTCCCCTCTTTCCTCCCCAGTCCCCAGCCCCAGTCCAGTCCCCAGTTCTCCAGTCCCTTCCCTCCCGGTGCCCACTTCTCCTCTTTCCTTCCTCTCCATGCCTGATCCCCATATTTCATTCGATTCACTCATACTTGATTTTCATCGCCTGTCTTTCTCTTGTTTCGTCCCTGTCTTGCCCACGCCTTGCTCTCGCAGTTCCGCTTCTACCGTCTGTCTCAGCGAGACCACTCGCCTCAAATCGACACGTAACGGAGAAATTACTGCTGTTCCCCGCAACCCGCTTCTCCTCTTTTTTAGTTTAATCCCTTTTTTGTCTTTATTTACTTTCTCCGCCTTCTCCTCGTACCTTCCTCCTCTTTGATCGCTCCTTCCCTGCCTAGACCCTTTCTGCCTCTACCTCCTTCCTCCTCCTCTCCATACCTTCCCACCTCGTTCAGTCTCATTCCACCCTTCCTCCCCGCCCGCTCATCTCATCACGACTTTCTCTCTCCCCCCTCAAAAACACGATTCTACGACCTCACTTTTACATCATCTCATCTACATGCGCTCCTCACATCAGTCACGCACATCGCTCCATACACATACAAACCGTGATGCTCGCCATCCCGTCGGTCGAGCACACCGACGCCCAGGGCCGGCCGCTCAAACCAAAGACGCTGCCCTGCAAGTACTGTAGCAAACGCTTCCGCCGCGTCGAGCATGTCCAGCGCCACGAGCGCACCCACACCAAAGAAAAGCCCTTTGCCTGCAACTGGGACCGATGTGGAAAAACTTTCGGCAGGCGGGACCTGCTCGTGCGCCATGAGAAGCTCGTCCACCTCAACGAGAGCACCAAGGACGCCACGCGGCCGCGAAAGGCGTCGGCTGCCAGCGGCCAGACCAACTCGTCCGACGACCACCCCGACCTCTTGGGCCAGCGCCGGCCTTCCTCGTCCTATACCACGCGGCCACCCCCAACCATGCCGTCGTCGTCGTCGTCGTCGTCGTCGTCCCACCTGCCGTCCCACATTACCGCCGGCCTGCTGCCGCCGCCACTATTAAATCACCATCATCAGCAGCAGCAGCAACAGCAGCACGCCGCCGACCCGCGCATGGCAATATCAAGAACCATGCCGGCCTGCAATCTCGACCTCTTGTCCGACGCCGCCACGCACCTCGCGTCTGCCGAAACCAACCCGACGTCCTACCACGACCGCCCCCGCAGCGACACCATCTCCACGGCCGGGCCGCAGCTACAGCAGCCACAACATCAACAGCAACAACAACAACAACAACAGCAGCAACAACAACAGCAGCAGCAACAGCATCACAATGTGTCACAAGGACACTCGGCCACAGCCTTTGACGACTATCACTTGTTTCTCGACGACTATACCTCGTCGTCCTCGCATTTTTTGCCATCGGCCCTGGACTCGGACCCCAGTCTGGGACTATGGGGCAGCCGTCTGAGCGGCGGTACTGGAGCTGGTGGTGGTAACGGCATTGGAAGCAGCACCGGAGTGCCAGCGTCCAAATCGACAGGCTCGTGGTTTACCCCCACGCGCTTCTCGTCCGTGCAGCCCGACATGCGCGACATGAACGTGCACGCCGATGCTGCCCAGCGAATGCAGGACGACATGATACCCGGCCACGGCCTGCTCGGCAGTGGCAGCGCCCCTGGGTTACCGGCAGCGTCGTCGATGCGGCCACCTGCGTGGCGGCTGATCAGCGTCGCGGACCACAACATTATCAAGAACCGGCTTGAGGAGTTTTCGGGTGTGCTGCCGGCCGACTTTGTGTGCCCGTCGCGGCACACGCTTGCGCGCTTTCTCGAGGGCTACGTCAGCGGGTTTCACGAGCATCTGCCATTTCTGCACCTGCCGACGCTGGCGCCGGCGGAGCTGTCGCCAGAGTTGATCTTGGCCATCCTGGCGGTGGGCGCGCAGTACCGGTTTGAGAGCCCGCGCGGCAACGCGCTGTGGTACGCGGCCAAGGCGGTGGCGCTGGAGCAGATCTGGCGGCGGCACAGCCACGAGGTGCACCGGCTGCTACCGACGTCGGCGGCGTACAGCCCGCACTCGACGCGGCCGTCACCAACCACGGGCCACCGGCACTCGTTTACGTTTACGGCGGTGCACGGCGTGCACGAGCGGCCGCTGACGCAGGACACGCACCGCGAGCCGTACTCGGCCAACACGCCGCAGGCACGTATGGAGACGATCCAGGCGCTGCTGCTGCTGTTTGCCGTCGGGCTGTGGGGTCCCAAGGCAATCCTGAGCGAGGCGCTGTCGCTGCAGAGCCAGCTGGCGGTGCTGGTGCGCGACGAAGGGCTGGACGGGCCTTCTTCGGCGGCAGCGGCACCGGCGTCGCCGACCGACTGGGAGACGTGGATCCGCGTCGAGGGCAGCACGCGGACGAAGCTGATTGCGTTTTGCTTTTTCAACCTGTGCAGCATCGTGTACAACACGCCGCCGCAGATGCACATGTCCGAGGTCAACCTGGTGCTGCCGCAGTCGTCGCGGCTGTGGCGGATGGAGACGGCGTGGCAGTGGCAAGAGGCGCGACAACAGCTGCAGCAGCAGGGTGGACTCGCGACGTATCCGCTGCAGGACACGTTTTGGCGGCTGCTGCACCAGCGGCAGGCGGCGACGGCGGCAGCAGCAGCACCAACATTGCACCTCGAGCACATGTCGTCACTGGGCAGCTACGTCGTGATGCACTGCTTAATCCAGCATATTTACCTTCTCAAGCAGACACAGCGCGGCGTGCTGCGGACGGAAGACGTGGAGGAGATTGCAGCGGCGCTGCGGACGTGGCAGATGGGGGTTGAGCAACACCGGCAGCAACCGAGTGCGAGTGGCGGCGGGCCGGTCGACTTGAACGCGACGGCCTTATTCCGGCTGGCGTACATCAGGCTGTATACGGACAACAGCAGTAGCAGCCGGCGGCTGGAGACGCGCGACCCGATGGTGATTGCACGCGCGTTTTACGATGTGCCGGTGCTGGGCCGCGGGCCGGCGGCGGAGGCGCGGACGGTGCGGGCAGTGGTGCAAGCGATGCACGCGCTTGCAATGCTGGTCAAGCAGGGCGTCAACTATGTGGCGCGGACCAAGTCGTTGGAGTGGAGCATGCAGCTGTCGCTGTGCAACATGGAGTGTGCGCTGCTGCTGAGCCGATGGCTGGCGACGCTGGCATCGATTGCGTCACTGGAAGACTCGGCGACCACGGCGACGGCGACGGCGACGGCGACGACAACGGCAGATGCAATCACAAGCGAGGAGCGGTCGCTGCTGGACAATGTGCGGCGGCTGCTGGACGAGACAGAGTTTGCGGTGCCCATCGACCCGTCGCTGGCGGCGCAGGGCACGCAGGGCGGCAACAACACGGTGACGCCGACGGAGAGCGTCAAGCTGCGGCAGCTGGCGGTGGCGGTGCTGCAGCTGTGGGCCGAGACGTTCAAGGGCACGCACCTGTTTGAGGTGGTGGGGGTGATGGGGCAGAGCTTGGAGCAGTATGCGGACCTGCTGGACAAGGAGGGCGGGCTGGCGCGGAGCGTTTGATTTTGGGGGCGTTTTGTGATCTTGGCTTTGATTTGGTCTTTGGGGGGTTTGATCCTGGTTGAGGCGTCGTTGATATTGACTTTTTTGTTTGTACATTGTACCGACTTGCACTACACTTACAAGCCCGCTGGTTCCCCTCACGTTAGCGCCCACTAGCCGTTGGATTGTTGCATCCGCCATGATGTAACCTTGGGCTGCTTGACGATAACGAGGACTGCGGCACAACTCGACCGATCTACTTATAAACTCTACAACACAACAACATGGACTACCTCGCCCAACTGCAGCGCGACGGCTTCGTCGTCGTGCCGTCGATTGTGCAAGGCGACGATCTTACAGCCCTGCAACAGGCGGCGACGCGCACAGCCGACCTGGCCCGCCGCGGCGACTGGCCACACGTGCGCACCGTCGGCAAGCAGTTCCCGCCGTGGGACCGCTGGGACCGGACGAGTGCCGCCGCCGCTGCCGCCAGCCAGGGCGCCGACCAGCCCGGGATCTGGGGCGTGCAGCACCTGATGCACCCGGACCAGCCCGAGGCGGCGACGTTTGTGCGCAGCTACTTTGCGCGCGACGGCGTGCTGGACGTGGCCAAGCGGCTGATGGACTGCGGCGACGACGACCTGGTCATGGAGCTGTACAACATGCTGGTGCGGCCCGACTACCGCGACTACGAGCTGCGCTGGCACCGCGACGACATTGCGGCGGACGCGACGGCCGCCGAGGAGCTGGCGCGGCTGCTGCCCGAGGGCGAGCTGGCGCCGCAGCGGCATGCCCAGTGGAACCTGGCACTATGGGACGACGCGAGCCTCGTTGTCGTGCCGGGCTCGCACCGGCGTGCGCGGACCAACGCCGAGCGATCGGCCGACCCGCTGGCCGCGACGCTTCCCGGCATGCTGGTGGTTCAGCTGCGACCGGGCGACGCCGTGTTCTACAACAACAACATTTTGCACCGCGGCGTGTACCAGACGGGTGTTGAGCGCGCGACGCTGCACGGGTCCGTGGGCCATGTCGCGGGCAGCCGGGCACGCGCGCGCAATGTGCTGCAGCACGGCATCGGAGCCTGGGTGGCGGCGTGCGATTTTGGCGGCCTCAACGACGACAACGGCGAGCGAGCACGGGCCGAGGGCATGCGGGCGCGCATTGTGCAGCTGGGCCAGGAGGCGGGGGACACGGGATATACATTTAGCGACGAGTAGTTACGACGAGTAGTTACGAGGAGTAGTTACGACGAGTGGTTACGACGAGTATAAATCAATTCCGAAAAAAAAGGAAACGAAAAAAAGTTATAGTGACGCTTTTGCCTTGGCTTCCGACGCCTTCCACTGCTTATTCAGCCGCACGTTTTGCCAGTACGTCCACGCGGCGGCGGCCAGCCCGAGCGGCGGGCACGCCAGCAGCAGCGCGTGCCACCAGGGCGGGCTGGCGGCCCGCAGGCGCGCGACGGCCGCGTGCACCTGGGCCTCGAGCGCCGCGCGGTCCGTGTCGTTCCACAGCACGATGCCGCGGCAGCCAGAGCCAGAGCCAGAGGGAGAGTTTGTCTTGCCAGGAGGGTCACGTGCCGCACACCGCCGGGCCTTGTCGCGCACGTCGCCCTGGCTCAGCACGCGGTCACGTGCGTCGTCGGCCGACAGGAAGTGGCCGTCGCGCGCGCGCAGCCGCGCCATCTGCACGGCCGGGTCGCGCACGGCGACGACGACGACGGTGCCGCACAGCACGTCGAGGCCGCTCTCAAAGAGCAGAGGCACATCCAACACGACGGCCCAGTGGCCGGACAGGTAGCAACGCAGCAACGCCCGGTACATGGCTCGCCGCACGGCCGGGTGCACAATGCCGTTGAGGACGGCGCGGTCGCGGCGGCGGTCCGGGTCGTCGCCAAAGACGCGGCGGCCCAGTGCCGGGCGGTTCAGCCCGTGCGATCCGTCTTGGAGCAGCAAGTCCGGCGTCGATGGCCCAAAGTAGGCGACAATCTGGCGGTAGGCGGGCGTGCCGGGCTCGACGACCTGGCGCGCGAGCTGGTCGGCGTCAATGACGGGCAGGCCATAGGGCGCGGCGGCCAGCAGCGACGACACGGTCGACTTGCCCGTGGCAATGGACCCCGTCAAGCCGATGAGCAGCATGGTGGGCAGTGGTGGCGGTGGTGGAGGTGGTCGGTGGTCGTTGGTGGGTGGTGGTCGTGAGACGGCGATGGGATGATGGTAAAAGCGGAGACGAGAGACGAACATGGTGGGACAGATTTCAGTGGATGACGTCATGGTTTGCCCTGGGCCGAGGCCTACGAGTAGCACCTGCAGCCACGTGACTTCGTGTCACTAGCGTGTTGGTGCGCGTCACCTGGATCAATAGAACGTCAAGACGTCATCTGGGCAAATTATAGGAGATTGGGACGAAAGAACGGAAAATTTGATAGACTCGTTTTGACAGACTTGTTTTTTTCTTGGTACAGTATATTCTTGCTTTGGAACACATTTTGCATACCATGCCACCCAAGAGAGCAGCCCGGCGGTCGACGCGCACGAGCACCACGCAGGAGCAAAAGAGCCGCTACTTTGACGACTCGGACGGGAGCGAGGGGCCGGCGAAGAAGCGAGTGCGCACGGCTGTTATAGGACGAGGACGAGGGCGCCGGTCGGCTGTCGCTCGAGGGGGTCGGTCGGCTGCGCCTCGAGGGCGCCAGGCGGTTGACAGCGACAGTGACGACTACAAGGAGGAGGAGGAGGAGGATGATGAGAACGAGGACGAGGACGAAAAGGAGGAGGATCAGGAGGACGACGACGACGACGCCCCCCCCGCCGTCACGTTCATCCCCAACAAGACGCTGCGCGACCTCGGCGGCATCGACTACGCCGACGACCGCGTGCACCCCGTGACGCTGGCGTTTCTGGCCGACCTCAAGGCCAACAACCGGCGCGGCTGGCTGCGCGACCACGACGCCGAGTTCCGCCGCGCCCAGCGCGACTGGCTGTCGTTTGCCGAGACGCTGGGCCGCCGCGTCGTTGCCGACGTCGACGACACGGTGCCCGAGCTGCCGGCCAAGGACGTCGTGTTCCGCATCTACCGCGACGTGCGCTTCAGCAAAGACCCGACGCCGTACAAGGCGCACTTCGCGGCGGCGTGGTCGCGCACGGGGAAAAAGGGGCCCTATGCCCACTACTATGTGCACTGCGAGCCGGGCGGCGCGTGCATGGTAGGCGGCGGCGTGTGGCACGCCGACGCCGAGCGCGTGCGGCTGCTGCGGGCCAGCATCGACGCGCACCCGCGGCAGTGGCAGCGCGTGCTCGCCGACGACCGGCTGTGCGGTGCCTCCTCCTCCTCCGGTGCCTCCTCCTCCTCCTCCTCATTCTACCCACCCGGAACGCGCGCCGACAACGTCGACGCGTGCAAGGCGGCGTTTGCCGCGCTCAATGCGGCCGACGCGCTCAAGAAAAAACCGCTGGGCTACGCGGCCGACCACGCCGACATTGGCCTGCTCAAACTGCGCAGTTTCCACCTGCACAAGCGCGTGCCCGACAGCCTGTTCACGGCGACCGACGCGCAGGACCGCATTGTGGCGCTGCTGCAGGCCCTGGTGCCGCTCGTAACGCTCATCAACCGCGTCGTGCGGCCCGACCCCGGCGAGGCCAGCGAGGGCAGTGAAAGCAGTAATGGCAGTGATGGCAGCGGGGGTGGCGAAGAGAGTAGCGAAGAGGGCAGCAGTAAATAAATAGTACTCATCGGTAGTACTTCCTATGGAATATAACGCAACAGCACGCAACAGCACGCAACAGCAAACATAATGTACGACTCCCAAAACAGCAACTGCGGCTCGCCCAGCTCTACTCGCCCCCCGCCCACACCTTGACGGCCCACTTTTGTAGCTTCTCGTCTGGGAGAACCAGGTCATCTTCGGCCGGCCGGTTGGGCGGCCGGAGAAACAGCCGCTCAAAGCCCAGTCGCAGCGGCCCTCTAGTCGCTACGAAATTGTTGGGGCTGTATTGTTCGGCCTCGTCGGCCTCGGCATAGGCCAGATCCGGCCGCGCCCAGACAATGTTGATTGTCTGGACACAGACCGGCTCCAGCCGGGGGGTCGCAGCAGCAGCAGCGGCAGCGGCACGGCGCGTCACCACGTTCAAGTTGTTGGAGGCGGCGGCGGCTGCGACATGCTCCTCGGCCCACTGCTCCAGAAGGATGCGCTTCTGTCGGCCATCGGCATCGTTTGGAAAGGCCTTGGCCAGGGTCACGATTTTGACATCGTGATGCGACGCGGCAAACCAGAAGCGCATCTTCTGGTGCAAGGAACGTATTGACTGGGAGTATCCGGCCTCGATCACGAGCGTCGGCCAGCGGCCGCGACGCCACCGCTCCCGGGGCCCACCGCTGGAGTCGCCCTCGCCTTGTGAGCCGCCGGACCCGCCGGACCCGCCGCCCGATGTCCCGTGTTCGGGATGGCGCGTGGCTGCATCGACGGCCCATTGATCTTCAAGCCCCATTTGACTGATGAGGTTGTCGATTCTGGCATAAATTCCGCCGTGCAGGCGCTCGTGAGCCTTTGTGGGCACCGTGATGACCAGGCATTTCGTCTCGTGAAAAAAAAATAGCCGACATTTGCGGCCGGCCGCTTCGAGTGCGGCGTCAATGGCCGCAAACTGCGCCGGCCCGACGCCCGACACCGTCACGGCGTCAATGTCAGGCGGCGTCGTCTCCACGCGCGCGACCACCTCCCGCACGGACACAAATACCATGTCGGCGGGAAGCGGCACTGGCTCACAAGACTCAATGCTGGTTTCCGTCGCGCTGCTGCTGCCCAGGACGCTGCTGGTGGTGCTCTCCGAAAGATAAGCCGCAGGCGGTGTCGCTGTTCTTTGGGTCTTTCTTTGGGTCTTGGCCCAAGGGCCGGCAATGTTGCTCAGCGAGTTCATTCTAGGGGAACGAAATGTCGTTGGCAGGTGATGGTGGTAATGAGAAGAAGGCGGCAAGACGGTGATAAGCAGACAAGGAGATGTGAGGTCCGTGCTAAAATCAAAGAAGCGAGAAGGAATAGGCACGATGGATGCACTCGTATTAGTGGTGATGCGATGCAACCAACAAGGGCATGTACGAGTAGAGGTTTTGGGGCAGTCTAGTGTACCGTACAAAGTGGAAAAATATCCCCACATCAAAAGTGGGTCATCAGTGACTTCCTCCATAAGACGACGTTCTTGCCTGTAACCACTGCCATATGGCCTGATTCGGAATAAAAAGTATTAGTAGTCAAATCACTGGAAGAGACAGAGAAATTGTGTGTGTTCTAGTAAAAAATGGACATTGAGGTGAGAGAAGGATGACTAGTAATACCAAGTCATATTGAGCAAAGAACGAGATAATCCAAGCCGATCCTACGCTTCCTTGAGCCGTCTGTATGAAGTACGAGTAGGCGCTCGGCCATTTTCCGGCCGGAAACGGTAAACAAGTTAATAATAGGCATAGCCGGACTTTTGGCGGGCATGATGCCTTGTATAAGTACGAGTACTATGAAACTGACGTTTTCTACGCTGTGTCTAGCAACTTGACTTGCAACTTAACGGACAACAAGAGTAACAAAAGTGAGAAGAGAGAGAGAGAAGAGAACGACGGCGAACAACAACAAACGAGAAGGAAGAAAAGAAAAAGAAAAAAAAGAAATAGAGAAGAAAAAGACAAGGAAAAGGAAGAAGAAACAGAAAAAAGACGACGGAAAAGAAAACAAGAAAAGAACATTGTCAAAATGTTACTCGTCGACACCCACCATCCACCCCCCAGCTACTACACCCCCGACACCCCCAACACCCCCGACACCCTAGACTGCCCCCACTGGGTCCGTCGCCAGTGCCGCCTCACGGGCCGGCCCCGCCGCTGCTGCACCTGCCGCGACAAGCGGGACTACGCCGCCGACGACGGCCAGGCCGAGCCGGGGTCCGTTGCGCGCTGGGCCTACTACTGCCCGCCGTGCCACGATGCGGACGCGGCAGAGTCGGCTGCGAGGCACTGGAGGCACTGGAGGCACTGGAGGCACTGGAAGCGCACAGGGATGCCGCGTGGGAGGCCGAGCAGCGGCAGCGCCGGATGCGTGGCCAGTCGGTGGCCGGCGTCATCTTACTATCACAGTCACAGCAATTTCCAGCGACCAAGGCTGACATTCGCGGGGCCCGGCTGCTGTGGGAGGCCGGCAACGCGGCGGCGGTGGCAGCGCACGGGCCGCAGTGGGCCGAGGCCGTCGAGGCGGGCCGGATGCGCGACATGAACGAGGCCCTCGAGCAGCAGCAGCACGCCTACGAGGTGTATCGCAAGAGGGCCGAGGCGTCGGCGAGCCGTGGCTACTTTGCCTACTGGCCCGGTGGCAGTCGTTGCATGGCTTATTTTCCCGCTTACTCGGCAGCAGTAGTCGCTGTCACGATGCTATCCTGTAGAGGATTGGTATCACAATGTCGTTGATAACAATACTGTCATCTAGCAGGAGTCTTACTACGATACTGTCACCGGTGCAGTAGTTTTAACGTTTTTGTCATCTAGCAGCAGTTGTTCTCACGCTTGCATCCATGCAGTAGTGATTACGTTCATCATCGTCCATCAAAGATCAACAGCCCAAGATAGCAAAGAAGGAAAAATCAAAAGAAAATCAAACAAGAATCAACAAGAATCAAAAAAGAAAAGAAACCACCCAGATAACAATAAAAGCCCAAACGACCACCCAAGAACAACAACAGCCCAAACAGACAGTCCACGCCCTACATCGTCTTCCAAATCACCACCCCCAGCGCAATCGGCCACACCACAAACTGCATCACCATCACCAGCAGAATGGCCCGCCGCTGCCTGCCGTTCAGCCGGCTGACCTCGCCGCGCGTAAACCACGACAGCGCACTGTCAAACGTGCCCATGTACACCAGTACCGAGATGAACGGAAACGCGCTCGCCGCCAGCACCCAGTAGAACCACACCTGCCGCTGCTGCCGCACGTCGCGCGACAGAAACGCCTCGGCGTCCTGCGGCACCCCCGTCCACTCCAGGTCCGCCATCCGGCTGTGCCGTGCTGGCAGCGCAATTGCCTGCAGCTCCGGGTCCGTACGCCGCTCCGCCCGCAGCACCGGGTAGTCCCATGGGTACAGCCGCGGCGTGCCCCGGCTACCGCTCATCGCAAAACCCACCGGCTGCTTCCGCCCGACGTCGTTGAGGTGCAGCCGCGTTGCCGCCGACCGCAGCAGCTGTGATGCGCCGCTGAGCGATGCCCATGTGCTGCCGCCCGCACGCGTGTCCACCGTCGACGCCACCGTCAGGTCGTTGGGCACTGCGCGGCTCTTCTTGAGCCGGCTGTACCGCTGGGCGTGGTAGCACGATGACTGCGTCGTGCTGGCGCTCGGCGAGAAGAGAGACGCAAAGAACGCCGTCGGCGACCGGTGGTAGGCCCGCCGTCCGCCGCCCGCATTCTCATTCACATTCACACCCGCACCCGCACCCGCATCCGCATCCGCATACACCGTCCGCCGCCGCACCGCCTCCATGTGTGCCGCCTGTGGCAGCGGGATCAGCGGAAACGGGAAACTGTGCATCGTCCGGTGCGAGCTCTGCGACGACCCCGAGTCCCGCAGCGCATGGCTGTCGTCGCCTTCGCCGCCCGACATCGACATCGTCGCCTGGCCCGTCTCGCTCGACACCCCCAGAAACTCGTACACCGGCTTCGACGCCAGCGACACCCCGTCCGACGCCTGCAGCGACGGCTGGAACTCGTACTTGCCCCGGCCCTTGTCCAGCTTGTACGGCAGGGGGTGTAGCGGCGTCGGCGAAAACTGCCGGCTGCGGCGCCCGCTGAGCTGCCGAAACGGATTCGACACGGACACGCACGCGTCTTGCACAACGCCATTGACCCGGTGCACGCGCTGCTTGGGCACCATGACCGGCACCTTGGTGCCGTGCACGTTGCAAATCTGCAAGCTCGCCTCCGAGTCGTCGTTCTCGTGCCCATGCCCGCTCGGGTGCTGCACAATGCGGTCCGTCGATGCGTACTCGTTAAACGGCCGTGCGAAACTGTCACTGTCCGACACATCTGCGCGCGACTGCATGCCAACGAGAGCGGGCACACTCGTTGCAACCGTCTCCCAATCCCCGCACTCGCTCGACGGCATGGCATTCTCCTTGTTGCGCCGGCTTCTTTGGCTGGCCGCGGCTTGGGCGTGCTGATGCGGTTTGTACAAGGACGCGCGCTCTCTTCTGTGGAATCTGCTCTCATCCATGCCGTTGCGCACATCCTGCAACACCACCTTGACCTCGTACTCGCTCCGCTCGCCCGCCCAGCTCGGCTGGATCACAGACGTGTCGTAAAACCCGTCGGCATCCTCGGGTGTCGCCGAGCGCGCCCGCGTCGGTCCTGAACAAAACGGGTCGTCGTCGTCGTCGTCGACAAGGCCAATGTTCCTCTGGCTCTTCAGGGCACCATGCAGCGTGGCCTGGCTGTGCGTGTTGGTGCTGCCGCCGCCGCCAATGTGGTGGAGCGCCGTGCTGACGTCGCGCTCCTTGGACGGGTGCAGGAAGATCTTGTACGCGTCCTTGTCGTAGCGGAACGGGTCATCCTCCGAGTCCGTCGTCATGCCCGTTCCCGACACGGCCGCACCGCTGTAGAGACTGGCGTGCTTGCCCTCGGCCCGGATCGACTGCACGCGCAGCGGCTTGGGATACAGCAGGCTTTCGCGTGTCGGCATGGACATGGCCATGCTGTGCGTCTTGCCGCGCGGGCTGTCTTGCAGTTGCAGCTGGCACATGTCGTGCATGCTGTTGTGCATGCTATTGTGCATGCTATAGTGCATGCTGCTGTCCGAGACAGGGCGGTAAACAGTGCTCAGCACCGGCACGGGCGTCGGCGAGGGCTGGCTGAGAATGAGGTCCTGGTACTGCCGGTACATGCGGACCGTCGTGTCTTTGGAGTCCACGGTCATTGCCATTTGCGAGCCAGACGACCGGTGGTGGTTGGGGCTGAGGGGAGAAAAGGGTTCCACGGGTGTATCTGGGGAGGAGCTACCAAAGATTCTGTCAACGTCGTCAACTTCGTCGACCTCGTCAAACTCATCAAGCTCGACGAGCTCGACGGGCTCGACGAGCTCGTCTTCTTCCACGCACGTCCCTCGCTGCGGTGTCGTCACACCAAATGTCACGGGCGACGTGACGTTCCGCCGCGGCGACACTGTGCCGCCACCATGGTCATTGTCTGTGCTGCACGACGAAATGTTGCCACCCGCAGCACTGCAGGCAGCCGAGATGCTGCGGCCTGTAATGTTACGATGAGCCTCGCCAAGATCACGAAAGCGGCACGCTCGAGCTCGAGGGTAGTCGCCTCCTCGCTTGTCGACGAGGTGTGCGTCCGGTCCAGATCCACATCCAGATCCCAGCGGCGAATAGGGCGTTGGTGAGTCCTCGAATGAATTCATTCTATTGACTGTATTGTATTAGTGTTTGAGCATGGCTGTGATGGTGGTCGTGTCGTGATTCGTGACGGTCGTGTCGTGATGTGGTCGTGAGAATCGAAAGATGATGGGATGAAACAGGCAGACGCGTCGGATAAACAAAATGCACAACAGGAAGGAACAAGGCGGAAAGAGCAAAACAGAAAGAGCACATTGCAAAGGTCTACTGACGGAAGGAGCCATCGATGCGTTCCTTCCTGATTTGGATATAAGTGCTGTGCTGCAGCAGCGCGTCTCCTGTACGCAAGAACAGCAACCCCCTTAATCGAATACAGCGCTCTTTCGCTGATACAAGCAGTCGACTACTCGACATACGTCTCCTAGTATCGTAATATCCAGATCATAAGATCATATCGTAGACAGCACTCGATGCACGATGCACAGTGCACAGTGCATACAGTGCATATAGTCAACTCACACAGTAGAGGCATCCCGAGATGCCCCCCCCCGCATCACGGCATCGAAGCTTCTAGGCTTGGCTACGACGCATACATAGCTCACGCCGTCGTCCATCTCCTTCTCACTCGTCTACGAGTGCTTATCGTTGTACAAGTATGGTATAGTCATCAATTGTTTTTTTGGATACATATGCTTTGCAGAGATGCCCCTGCGTCTGGACGAGCTGCCGCCGGAGCTCATCGGCGTCATCATCAACTGTAGGTGGGCCTCATACAAAACCGAAAGCCAGAGACAAGAGCTAACCCAGCAGTTGTCGATCTTGACGATGTGGCCATGCTGCAGGCGACGTCGCGGCGCATGCGTGCCATCTGCCGCAGCGCCGTGCTGTGGCGCGACCTGTTTCTGGGCAGCGGGCCCGAGCATGCGTGCAAGCACGCAGCCCTGCTGAAGCGACGCGACGAGGATGCCAAGCGGTTGGCAAAGGTGGTGGCTGCGGCGGCAGCAACATCAACATCAAATTCATCATCAGCAGCAACATCAACACCCCTCCGGCCGCGCCCCATCAAGCTCCGGTGGGATCCCGTCTTTGCCGACGAGCCCGTGTCGTGGTACGACGAGTACATTCAGCGGCACGCCCCCATTGCCATGAGCTGGTTTGAGCTGCCCGTGCGTGCCGGCAGCCTCGGCCGCCGCGTGGGCTACCGCATCGACCCGGCCGACGTGCTGGACGTGTGCGGCGTCGCGCTGTACTGGCCGGGCGGGCAGACGACGGAGACGGGGGGTGCGTGCGCAGACGACGGTACTGCTGACAAAGACAAAGACAAAGACAAAGACGACCGCCTCTCTGGCGTACCCCCCTTGCTGGCCGTCGGCCCGCTCGAAGACGGCTCCGTGTGCATGTGGGACGTCAACGGCACGGTCAAGCGGCGCGGTGCGATTTTACAACAAAGCGAGCCCGGGCTGCTTTTTAGACAAGGATCGTCGTTGTCGTCGTCGTCGTCGTCGTCGGGGCACGCATTTACCGCCATCGACTCGGTCAGCGTCGACAGCACGCGGCACCTCGCCTACTTTGCCATGGACACGGCGCTCGTCGTCGTCGACCTGGCCACGCTGCAGGTCGTGGGCGGCGAGTCGTTTGCCGGCCAGACGGTCACGGCGCTGTCGGCGGCACACCACACGCTGCCGCTGACCGTTGGCCACGACGGCGGCGTGTGTCTGTACGATATGCGGGACAGCAGTAGTCGCAGCGGAAATGGCAATGGAAATGGGCTCGCCGTGCACGACAGCTGCCGCGGCCGGCCGCCCAACTTTCCGGCGGCGGCGTCACCGCTGTCCATCCTGCACATGCCCGAGCCCGGCGGTGGTGCCGGTGGAGCTGCCGCCGCCTTGTCATACGCCGACGACCTGTTTGTTGCCGGCCGCGTGCCCACCATCTTCCAGTACGACCGCCGCAACATGGCCGTGCCCAAGGACACCATTTTCTCGGGCGCGACGCTATGTGGCCTCGCCGCGATGCCGTACCCGCACGCGCGGCCGGCCACGGGCTATAGTTACAGCAGCGAATCACTATCATCGCCGTACCGCACGCTCATTGCCTGCGGCGAGTACAAGTCCAAAGGCTCGCTCGAGCTGTACGCCGTGGGGACAAGCCCGCAAGCATCGTCGTCGTCGTCGGCACCACCACCACCACGACCGGAGCCCATGATCAACCGGCAGACGTCGTCGTCGGCCAAGATCCTGTCCGTGGCCGCGCACGGCAAACGCATCATGGTCTCGGACGGGACCGGGTATGTGCGGTGGTTTGAACGCGACGGGTTCCGCGAGGCGCGGCGGTACGAAGTGCTGGGTGGTACGTATGCCTATGATGGCCATGCTACTACGACGGTCGACAATGCCAACGCCGACGCCGGCGCCAGTGGTGGCAAGACGGAAATTGTGCGCAAGCTGCTGCCCATCGAAGTGCCCGGGCCCGGCAACTCGAGCGCGGCGTCCCGTCGCTTCAGCAGCAACGACGTGCTGGTCTGGACCGGCAGCAACCTCGGCCTGATGCGGTTCTCGAGCCAGCCGGGCTTTGACATGGACGACTTTGTGCAGGACCTGCAGACGGAGGAGGAGCGGGCAACAGAGGCGCGGGGGTTCGAGTACCGGTCCGCGATGCGGCAGCTGTTTGAGTCGGCGCGGTACTTTGGCGGCGACGATTCCGACTGACGCTGTGTACGAGTACGAGTACAGAGTATTACTTTGCACGGTAGACTTACGACACAGAGTATATTTTAAACTCGGAAACAGGGCAGCCAATGGCGGACGTCAACGAAACCCTGAACTGCCGGGAGAAGCAAGACATGATACCCTGAGACACTAGAAAGTGTACAAAGCTGACTTGGAGACTAGGAGAATAGACGAGTAAAAGCAAGAAGAAAAATGAAAATGAAAATGAAAAAGCAAGAAGCAAAGTGTTGAAAGTAAAAAGTAGAAAATCCATCAAGCCACTACATGCGAAATGACGTTGACAGCCTCCATTGCCCGTGAAATCAAGGCGAGCCGTGTCGATGCGCTAGTGTAGTGCCTCGTTATCGTAGAGTGGAATCACTTTACTCCCGTGCAACCCGCAACTTGCACATTGTTCATCAGGGCTGTACTCCGTAGAGTGTTGGATCGGACACGGCATCTCACGATGCCCAAAACAAAAAACAAAACAGCCCCCTTTTCGGGATTATATAGTATTACAAAAAAATTGCATATTCGTTTCCTGCACCTTGACCAATGATCCAAAAGAAGAAAGCGCCAGGGCCATGCGATGCGCCGGACCCCTTTCGTACCCCGGGCACGCACACCGCCAGATCAGGGCTGCTACGAGTAATACTCGTACTAGTCGCATTCGCTCTTTCCCTTCTCGTGACAACTCCTTTGCACACGCCGCTCTTTCCTTGTCCTTCTGTCTCCTTCTCGTCCCGTCCTTTCGTCGTAGATACCGTTTTGTGAGGGAAGGAGCCTGCCTGCCGCTGTTGTTTGTCTTAATCAGGGATTTTAGTCGCTTGTTAATGGTTCCTTCCTGATTTTAAACTTGGCGATGATTCCACCGTAGTAACGGCCCCGCTCCTTCCTTGTTCGCTGTCCTTGCCACGGATGTCGACATGCATGGGACGGCAATGTGGTCGAGTCTCAATGGGCAGAGGCAGCCGGGAGACTCTGCGCCCACCAGTCATGTCTGTGCACAGCAACCGAACACAACGTAGACAACAAAGACGTTGAGAGCAGCCGCGATAGCACGCACACGCACAACGCCCGCGGCCGTGGTTTCTCTGTTCTTCTACATGCTACTCGTCGGCCGGCCTGTTGCCTTTGTTGATCTTTGATCTGCAGGGAGGGAGGGCTTTTTGGGGTGCTTTTCAACAATGTCTGACACGTCGAGATGCGTCGAGGGTGGCAATCTCCACTGGTCTATCGGTGACAGAGGGAGAGAGAGGGGAGAGGGGAGAATGGAGGGGAGAAGGAGAGGACATGGTGAAGACGAGAGGAAAAGAGGCGAGACAGAAGACGACAAACAAGAAAAGACACGAGGATGAGATGCAAGAGATCCAAAACGACAAGGAGAGACGACAACGCCAACGACAACGCCAACGACAACGCCAACGACAACGCCAACGACAACACAAGACACCAGTGAGGTGAGGCTGCAGGGCATAGGCCGGTACGAACTGCATGGGGGTGGATTCGTGCGTCTGCCAGGACAGGACAAACGAACAAGACAAAGCCCACAGATGCGCTGTGTCTCGGACGCAGACCCCAAGCGACTGCTGATCCCTAGTCGATTATCTTTCATGCCCTGTGCGCTCACCGTCCTCACTTATATCTCGGCTGCACCACTTGTGCCTTGCCACCGCTGCGCCGCTTGC
The DNA here is from genome assembly GCA_029299015.1 of Ophiostoma montium. Taxonomy (NCBI): domain Eukaryota; kingdom Fungi; phylum Ascomycota; class Sordariomycetes; order Ophiostomatales; family Ophiostomataceae; genus Ophiostoma; species Ophiostoma montium. The sequence continues at coordinate 185,581 of JANSMC010000012.1, forward strand.
TTTGCCCTTGTTTGTTGCGTGTTGCTTTTGATTTTGATTTTTTTAACATTGCCTGGCAGCCTGGTCTCTTTTTTTGTCTCTCCTGGGTTTTCTGGAGGCTTTTTTTGTGCTTCTCTGCTTTCTCTTGGTTTGGCTTCCCAGCTTTTACTTTTCCTGACCGGACTGCGTCCGCTTCCGCCTGCTCCCTCCGGCCCAATCCGCTTGCCAGCCAACCTGCGTCCCCTCTCCTCAAAAACGCACCACCCATGGCTCATAGGATTTGTGGTGGAGGAGAGCAGACTGTCTATTCCCTGCCTTCCCTGCCTTCCGCCACGGCCGCCAAGCGCACGTACTCGTGCACACACGACGACGCAGAGCCATGGCCCGGTCCGCTGGACCCCGAAAAGCGCCGCCGCATTGCTGCCGCCACCACCGCCGCCGGCGACCCGTACGTGCCCGATTGCGACATCCCCCTCCGGTCCATTGAGCCGTGCGACCCGGCGGCGCCCGACCGAAACTGCCCCGTGTTCTACGTGCTCTACGAGGACGGCCTCGACACCACGGCCGGCCGGCTGCACTGGCAAGACAGGCTGCGCGAGACCGAGTCCCGCTCGCCGCTGCCGGCGACGGCCGTGCCACGAGGCCCAAAACACTGGGCCAAGGGTGCCCATCTGAGGACGTCGGACGTCATGGTGGCATCGGCAGCGTCGTCGCCGGGCCTGTCGCATACGCACAGCAGCACGCCGCAATGGGTCCGCTACGAAGACTGGCGCGAGCGGAACAGCGCCTACGACATGGCGGCCGACCAGGAGGAGCAGGAGGAGCAGGAGCAGGAGCAGGAGGAGGTGTTTGTGCTGCCGCCGCCGGCGACTGCACCAGTTGCCGCCACGCAGCCCGGCTTTGTGTCCGACGACGAGGCGGCCGACAACGTTGCCGCCCACCTGGCCAGCTTTGTGCGCCGCCACCCAACATCACGACAGGAGCGCATCCTGCGCAGTCTGATCCATCCCAAGTCGGGCACGGGCACGGCCGACTTTGAGCTCGACGACGACGCGCTCGACAACATTCTGCACACGGCCAACGACTTGTTTTTTGGTGGCCGTCTCAAGCACCGCGTGCGCTGGGACTGGTCCGGCACCAATGCGGACCCGCGCTACGACAGCAAGATCATCGGCCACACGTCGCTGCGCCGGCGCCGGCCGGACGACGGCGGCGGCATCGAGACGTTTGTGCGCCTGTCGACGCCGATCCTCAAGAACCGCGCCTATAGCCGGCGCCTGCTGATCTCGGCCTTTCTGCACGAGCTCATCCACTGCTACCTGTTTATCTGCTGCGGCTGGGCGGCGCGCAAGGACGGCGGCCACACGGACGGCTTCCGCCGCATCGCCGACACCATTGACCACTGGGCCGGCCGCGACAACCTGTTCCTGTGCCAGGTCGAGGCCGATCTCGAGCAGTTCCGCCAGGCACCGCAGCTGCGGCTGCCGCTGTACTACGTCCTCAACACGGCGTGTCGGCCGGTGGACAGTGACTGGCTGGGGAGTTGTCGGTGGTCCTGACAGTTGTTTTGTTTTGTTGTTTGTGTGGCTTTGTGTGATTTGTTTGTTTTGTGTAATGTTGTATTGTGTTGTGTTGTTTTGCTTTGTTTTCTGTATTTGCTGCTTGCTGCTTGCTGCCATGTTGTTATTCCTGCATAGATTTACATTCGCTAGAACCGCATATACCCAATGGAAGGTCATGTCATGTCGTCGTTTCCTGGCTCAGACTGCACTGCACCACCCCGACTCTGCGCCGTGCACACTATACGCCGCCGTCGTCGTCGGGGTGGTAGATGCTGTCGCTGCAGAGCAAGGCCATCTTTTTGAAGAACCGCCGCCACTCGAGCGGGTCGCCCTTGACCTTGACAAACCGCACCTCGAGCAGCTGCGGCGCCTGCTCCTCTCCGTCATCGTCACCGTCACCGTCACCGTTGTCGCCACCACCGCCCAGCTGCATCCGGCACCAGTCCACCAGCACCTCGCCGTGCAGCCCCTGCTTGCGGCCGTCCATCATGCGCACCTTGATCTGGGCCACGCGCTCGCCGCTGCCGTGGCCCGGCGGTACCATGGCCGCGTCGGCCGACGGCACGGGCACGTTGAGCTGGTGCAGGCCCGCACACAGCATCTGCACCAGCAGCGCCGACGGCACGTGCGAGAAGAAGCGCGTCAGCGAGTACGCCGGCACAATGTCGCGGAACTGCCGCGCGTGCTGCGTCAGCGACACGGGCACGCCGCGCGTCTGCGAGAACTGGCTCATGGCCGGCTCCTCGGCCAGGGCCTCGCGCAGGCCGTAGCTGGGCGTCATGTTGTTGCTGTTGCTGCTGCTGCCCCGGCCACCTGCTGCGGCTACGGGCTGCGTCGACGATGCGCCGGCGGTGGCAACGCGGCTCGCTGCCCGCAGGCCCGGCCGCTCCCAGTCGTACAGGCTGTCGTACAGCAGAGGCGCCTCGGGCTGTGTCGACGACAGGGCCGCCATCGACCCGCCCGCCGCGCCGGGCCGCAGGTTGGGCTGCGAGCTGCTGTCCAGCTGCATGGCATCGTTGTCACCAATACCGCCACCACCATACGCTCGCTTGGCTTTGAGGTCGATACGCAGGTTGCCCAGCATCTGCGTGGCCAGCTCAATGGGGTCCAGGATGCGGTCGTCGGCCGTCAGCAGCTTGTTGGGCCGCGTGAACCACGGGTGCTGCCGGATCTGGTCAAAGCTGAAGCGCCGCGCCGCGTCGACGCTCATCATGCCGCGCAGCAGCGACAGCGCCGCCGGCGGCACGCGCTCCCACAGCGCGTCCGAGCTGCGGCCGTTGGTGCGCACGTACTCGCCAAACTCCCAGCTCGTCGCCGGCACGGGCTCGTCCCACGGCGTGTTGCCCACGAGCAGCACAAACAAGATGACGCCGCACGACCAAATGTCGACCATGTCCGGGTTGTACTTGGGCGGCGTCTCCGGCTGCGACGGCCGGCTGCACGCAAGCACCTCGGGCGCAATGTAGGGCGGGCTGCCGCACGTGGTGCTGCTCTGCTTGCGGTTGCCCTTGTAGGCAAACATGGTGGCCATGCCGAAATCGGCCAGCTTGAGGCTGCCGGCGCCCGACAGCAAAATGTTCTCGGGCTTGAGGTCGCGATGGGCGACACCTTTGCTGTGGATGAAGCTGACGCCGCCCACGAGCTGCCGGAAATAGAGGTGCGCAATGTCCTCGGGCACGCCGACGTCGGCCTCGATCTTGTCAAACAGGTCGCCGCCCTCGGCATACTCCATGGCGATCCAGCGCCACACGGCGTCCTCGCCCGTGGCAAACCACTCAATGACGTTGGGGTGCTGGCCAATGTGCGAGTGCAGCGCCACCTCGGTCGTGATCTGCTTGGGCGAGATGCGGCCCTTTTTCACGGCATACGCCTTGTGGATCAGCTTGACGGCAAACACGGGCGTGCTGGCGTTGAGCGGCACCGCCTTTTTTATACTGGCAAACGCGCCGCGGCCAATCGTGTTGGAGATGAACCGGAACGGCAGGTCCGCCGGCAACGGATCGAGCTGGGACTGCTGCATGGTGGGTAGTGGATGCAGGCAACTTTCTTCTGTCCCGCTGTCGATGTGATGATGTCGTGATGCTGAGACGCTGTGGCGGTGAGATCAACCCAGGCTACTCCGTACTTTGTTGAAACTTTTGTGGTTCGGCCGTGTAACCCGTACCCAAGTGAATGACGTGTGCTCGTACTCGTACCCAAGTGAATGGGATTTGCAAGTCGACCGACGGTCGCGTCTTTTGGTCGCGTTTCGTCGTGAGATAGCCGCTGCCTAGTGGCGTAGGCCGTCACGGTGTCACGGGGTCACGCTTGGCCAGCGTCAGTGGGGGCCGAGCGCTGTAATTGGCCTACAGTCGCTGTATCTGGCCGCCAACACGGACAAAGTGGGGCCACGTGGTTGCTGTGGTCGAGAGGGGCTGTTTTGGTGGCCTAGCAAAAGGCCGCCGAAGAAAGAGAATGTAAACACGCAGCTGAAGGTTTGTACAAAGGATTATCGCAGCCTGCCTTGAAGATTCGAACAGCCTGCTGTCAAATAAGACGACACACACTGGTGACAAGTCGAACTCTATTATTCCTCGCAAGCAGGTGACCATATCCAATCAAGCACGCGCTTTCCCTTCGGCTTGTCCTTTGGTCCTCGACGTCGTCCCGGACCCGTTTTGGAAGCTGCAACCACCTCCATTGGGTCGTTCCTTCTGCGTCCCATAGCTTGATAATCTTTTCGCGTCGTCTCCATCTGCATCGTCTCTTCTTCATCCCCCTCTTTTCTTCCGCTTCTCTTTCGCTTTCTCTCCCCTCATATTCTCACCCATCATCAGTACACAAGCCTCTTTTGCTCAAACTCACCTCGACTCTCCACACCTCTCTACATACACACAATGGCCGACACACAGAGCACAGCAGCACCGCTGGCAGGCGCCAAGAAGGGCCCCGACTCGCAGAGCGTGACCAAGAGGTAAGCCGTGACGACGACGACTTTCTTTCCTGCTTCTGCTGACCCCCCAAGACTGCAGACCGAGCTGATGCAGCTTATGACGTCGCCGGCTCCCGGAGTGTCCGCCTTTCCCTCGGCCGACGGCGACCTCATGTCCTGGCGCGCCACCATTGAGGGCCCCGACGACACCCCCTACGCAAATCTGACCTTTAAGCTCAGCTTTGCCTTCCCGGCCAACTACCCCTACGCGCCGCCAACGGTGCTCTTCAAGACGCCCATCTACCACCCCAACGTCGACTTTTCCGGCCGCATCTGCCTCGACATTCTCAAGGACAAGTGGACGCCGGCCTACAACATCCAGACCGTGCTGCTGAGTCTGCAGAGTCTTCTGGGCGAGCCGAACAAGTAGGTTCTCTTCTTCAGTTTTCTAAATAGAAATGCCATGCTGACAACCAGTGCTTCTCCTTTGAACGGTGAGGCAGCCGAGCTGTGGGACACGGACGCCGAGGAGTTTAAGCGCAAGGTCCTGGGCCGCCACCGCGATGTCGAGGACGAGTGATTGCATTGCATGGCGAGTGAGGGTGAAGGACGAGACGAGAAGACTTGGATACGCGGCCAAGGGTCGACATTGTTTCCTTGCATTTATCATTTTCTAGCAAGCGGCGCGTACGGCTGGCGTCACGGCTTATTAATTTACTGCATTTCCTTAGCGAAGCGAATCGAGAATCGAGACGAGACAGCGAGACGACAGCAAGACATCAGCAAGACCAGCAACGACTTCCAGACATCAACATCAACATACATCAACAATAGTTTTGACCTTTTTATTGAAATCGAGTGTCGCCCAAAGAAAAAAAGAACTACCCATTCCGTGATTTGTTTTCCCTGCCCGTGACTTGTGGCCGCTTGGGAGAATCAACGCGCACAAACTCACGACACATAGCACATGCTCAATGCACCCCGTTTTCATATCCCGCTCCCACCCGTGCGCCGTGTTCTTCTGGCAAAGTGCAATTTTGTTGTGTTTTTTTGACATGTAAACGAAGAAGAACAGATTACTCCTCCACGACAACCGTGTGCAGGCCCTTGGGGTTCTTGACGTTGACGGCCTGGACAAAGCTGTACAGCTTCTCCTTGGCGTCCTCCTCGTCGTTTCTTCTCCGCGAGATGCGGATGCGGAGTCTGTAGGGGACGCCCTTGACACCAGACTCCCACACCTTCTTGTTCAGAGCAGGGTCCAGGCGGACATCCGAGGTGCCCATGGCCTGCTGGGCAAACTTCTTGATCTCCTTGACGGCCTTGGGGGCCCGCTTCTTGAAGGTGACACCGTGTAGCTGGAAAGTTAGTATTTTGCATTGGTTTCGTTGTGGGCGGAGCGTGGCAGCGTTAACGTTGACAAGACAAATTGGTGGCGTGGCGTGGGTAAACGTGGGTTGAACGTGGGTTGTATATTGAAGTTGTGTGAAAATATCTGCAGGTCGTTGGTCGTCGGTCGTGGTCGCTTTATGATCGAGTTGGCTGGCGAAGTTTGTCGTTGAAACTCATTGTCTCGGCTAGTTCTCGTTGCAGTATTTTTTTGCATTGCTTGTCGTCTGTCGTCGTTTTCTTTCTTGTCGTCGTTTTTTGTCGCTCTCTGATATCCTAGATCCCTTCGTTGTTCGTCGTCGTCTCGTCGTCGTCTGTCGTCTGTCTTCTGCGCCCGTCCGTCCGTGTCTGTCTGTCTGTCTGCGTCTTCGCTGCCGCTCTCATTCTTCGTCATGACATACTCTCTTGTGGAGGTGGATGGTGTACTCGCGGGCGACAACGTCAGCGATGGCCGAACGGCCGGTCTTGCCAGTAGGTTTCGTCGACATTGTTGATGATGCTGGGCGGTTAGAGAAAAAAAAATGATTATGGCAAGATCGTCGAATTAGAGCTGCGTACCTCAGTTATGTTGGTCGTGAGTTGTGATGAGATTCCGAGAAGATCAAGGCAGCGGAGAGAGGAGGAAGAAGGGGGGGACAGAAAAAGTTGCACGGCCCAGAAAAAAAGCGGAAAACAGACAATGAGGGCTAGCACTAGGGCCTGGCCGCGGGCGTGAAAAAAAAGTGTGCACTAGGAGTTGGACAAAAAAGCCATGGCCAATGAGAGCCACCAAAAAGATCCACTGGCCTGGCGCTGCACAGTCAGCAGCCACGTGACTAGTTCCCCCAGGTCCCGTGTCGTATCAGCAGACGACCTCTCATTTCCCTAGCGCAAAGGGAATACGAAACAAATCTCCCTCCCGTTGGTCCCTTGCGTGACGAGCCATGTACCGCCGCGCGCAAAACTGTATGCGCGCGTGACTTTGTGCAATCAAAATAACGACTCAAAATCAACAACAAGCAGGGGCCAACCACGTCGCCCCTGCCTCGTTGGTCGTGTTTCTCGTCTGTTGCACCACACCACAGCAGGTGGCCCTTTCCCTCGCATCGTCCTTGTATTGCACGCACACGAGGCAGTGCCGCGAAACAACGACTCTTTTTTTTTTACTTTTCTCGTTTTGTCTGCCGTGTCGCCTCTCGTCGCTCTTCTGTCTCATCACCCAGCCCCCTATTGATCGCGCCTCTCATTCGACCGACCACACGACTCTCGATCTCGATCGCTCCTTTTCGCATTTCGCATTTCATTTCGCTCCCCGCGTCATTCATTCTTTTTTTTATCGACAAACGATATTTCATTGCATCCCCAATTTTCGTCTCATCTACGTCCTTTTTGACATTTCGGCAATCTTTCACATCCGTCATCGTGCATCCGTGATCAGCATGGACAACTACGTGGGCAACGCGCCCTCGCCCCAGCCGGACCTGGACCGCAACCGGCTGCCGACGCTGTTCGAGGTGCTCAGTCGGCGCACGCTGCCGCCCGTGGATCTCTACTCGTTTTACATTTACATGCGCGACCAGCAGCGCTCCGTCGACTACCTTGATTTCTGGTAAGTCGTCCATGACATGACATCTGGCATCCCCAGAAACTAACGTAATTGCAAAAAAGGCTCGATGTCGCCCAGCACATGACGCTCTGCCGGCACTATGTGCGCGAACTGCGCCGGTCGGTGCTCATCGGCACGCCCGACGGCGACAAGTCGGTGTCCAAGCGGTCGTCGATGCTGCTCGAGAACCTCGGCGAGCTCAACCACCCGGTGGCCGGCCCGTCCAAGTACCAGACCGACAAGGAGAAGAACCAGGACGCCCAAATGTCGGCCTTTTTGCGCGAGGACATGAACCCCGAGGACGGCTCCGGTGCCGGTGCCGATGCCGGTGTCCGTGCCCAGCGCCCCAGCCCCCAACGTCCCAGCTCGCGCGACGTGACCGACTCCAACTCGCCCGCGCACGCCGTCGCGCGCCAGGACATTCGCGCGTCAGCCGAGAAGATTCTCTACACGTTTCTGTTGCCCGGTGCCGAGCGCGAGATCATTCTGCCGCCCGCCATCACGACGGACATTACGAATGCCATTGAAGAGTATGGCCGCGACGACCCCGAGGTCTTTGACGTGGCCAAGGACTATGTCTTCCAGGCCATGGAGCGCGATGCCTTCCCCGGTTTCCTGCGCATGAAGGCGTTTGGCAACCTGATCCCGCCGACGCTCATCATGCGTCTGATTATCGGCATGATCAGCATGTTTGGGGCTTTCTGGGCCGCCTTTGTGCTCATCTTTCTCGACAAGTCGCGGCAAACCCGTCTCTTTGTGAGTGTTTTGTCTGTATCATTATATATATCTTCTGCTAACCCCCCCAGCTCATCATTCCCTTCACGTTTGGTGTCTACTTTCTGGCCTCGTTCCAGTACTCGCTCGACCCGGTGCTGGCCCTGCTCGGCTTCAGCGAATACACGCCGTTCAAGTTCTCGCGTGTGCGGGAGCCGTTTGTGCGGAAGCTGCTAGCCAAGCGGGCCCTTGTGGTGCTGGCCGTAACGGTGCTCGTCGATGCCGCGCTGCTGGTGCTCTTTATCCTCGTTCCCGGCCGCCGGCTATGACGGGGGCTTAATAACTTTTCCAAGCTCAGTTCAACGGGTTCTTTTGGCGTTTGGTGCTTCCGTCGTTCTCAGGGCGTCCCGGGCGGAGGCCTTATGATTTGATTTGTTTCTTTGCCGGACAGCAGTTGCTGTCCTATTTTCAGTTCTATGTTTATTTAGTTCAGCCTTGATTTGCCAGGATACCAGATTTCTCTTTTGTTAATTACTTTACTTCTTCACTTCTTTTCTCATTTCCTTTTTCATTCTTTCGTCTTTGTACTCGTTCTATTCGTGTTTTCTGTTTCCTTGCTGGGGTCAAGAGAGTAAGAGCTGTATGAGCAAGCAAGGCTTGTCCCGCGGAGATTTAGGTAATAGTTAGCATAGGCAGAATACATTTCATTATGTTCTGTCACTTTTTCGTGGAAACTGGTCATGTCGTGGCCATATAGAAATTGGTGTTATCAGCTACATAAGATAGCAACCCTCGGAACGCCTGCAGCAACGTAATCATGAGAATGGCATGAAATTTGTCGATAACTGCCCGCTACAAAAGAAGACGAAAGAAAAACATAAACACTTTACGGCTAAGCACCGTCTGCGTCGTCCAGGTCCATGGCCCCGTCGTCAAATGCATCGTCGTCGTCATCGTCGTCATCATCATCATCACCAGCGTCGGCGTCCGAGTCGGCGTTTGCCGTGACTGCTGGGCCCATCGTGACCGCTGTGGCAGAGGCAGAGGCAGAAGCAGAGGCGGCTGCTGCTGCTGCGACGCCGCCCTCCACCCGCACTGAGCCGCTGCTGCCGCGCTTGTTCATCCGCACGGGCTGCGGCTGCTGCCGCTGCATCATCGGCGCACCCCCCATAGCACCCACATTAAGAGTCATGGTCCGGCTGTTGCTGTTGCTGCTGTTGCCGCCTGTTGCTTCGGTACTGTCGCCGCCGCCGTTGCCGCCGCCACCACCAGCCCCCGCCGGCCGCCACCCCAGCATCGCTTTCCGCTCGTCCTCGACGGCCCGCTTAAACTTGGTGTCCCACGCCTGCTCGGCCGCGCCGCGCGCCGACGCCGCCTTGTGGATGCCGGCAAGCTGCGCGTCCAGCTCGGCCAGCGTCGTCTCGCAGCGCTGCGCCCAGCCGCGCAGGCTCGCGCGCAGCTTGGGCAGCGACCCGGGCGCGACGTCGCGCAGCGGCGCCACGGAGCTGACGCGCACGAGGCGGTGGGCCGGGTCGAGCGTGGCGACGAGCAGGCCGGCGTAGATGGCCGAGACGACGAGGGACTCGAGGTTGGCGGCGGAGCCGTTGTAGTTATCGCCGCCGCCGTCATCGTCGAGGTGCAAGGCCTTGATCAAAAAATCGTACGTCAGACTGGCGTGGTCGGTGGCCAGCGTAATGAGCGACAGCTGGCGCAGCTTGTGCTGCTGGGCGTCGTCGAGGGCGGGTAATGGCGCCTGTGCCGTCTGCTGTTGTGCGGGTGCGGGTGCCGAAGAGTGTGCTGCCGGCGGCGTACCCCGCACATAGTCGGCATAGGTGCCGTAGCAAAAGATGCGCAGCAGCGTCAGGTAGGCGGCATACTGGGGCTCGGCGGCGGCGAGCTCGCAGACGCGCGGGGTCTGGAGCAGCTCGGCAAAGACAAAGGTGTTGGGCTGCGCCGTGGCGCGGCTGATGACGTCGGCCGTCTGGCGCGGCGCGTTGGATGTCTTGGCGAGCGCTAGAAAGGGCTATTTTTTCTTTCTGTCAGATCAACAACATATCAAACATCAACAATCGATGCAACCTACCGCCAAGGCGTCGAGTGCCTTTGCCTGGGCCATTGCGAGGCAGCGGCGAGTGTACGAGGTTGCGGGCGCGTGTGTCGTTTGTTCGGCATGCAAACGTCCACTCCAGTCCAGCACAAGTTGAACCAAGCTCGGTGACCGGCAAGTTGTTTGTCACGGTGCATCACCAAGTCAGCTCGAGCTGCTGCAGCCTCGGGGGCTGCGGGGTGAGGCTGTGCTGTGGCGTTGATGACTAATCTTCACGAATGCATTCTTCCACAATTACATGGATGATGATGGACGATGGTATGGATGATGATATCATGATGCATATACCGAGTGATCACTATCACGTAACGTTTGACATTTTTCTCTGTTTGTTTTACTGGGTGATGGCGTGGTCGATACTCCTGTGATGGTCACTGTTTGGAGAGTGTGTCAGAGATGTTTGACACCTGTGCCAGGGGGGCTTTATGCTACGGGGAGGCCAGGCCCGGGTAGCAGTGTTTGGGATGGTAGCTCTGGGGCAATCATCCGATGGCAAGGCTGGGGTAGACATTGTTTCGAGGATTGTTGATGTTTTCAGTCGTTGTTTCGTTTATACGAGTACTCCGTAGTTATGACTACGAATGAGCAAGTGTGATTGACTGCCTTTCATCTTACTGAGTACGGCTGTGATCTGTCCGCCTCTTTTTGAGCTCTGTCATTGTAAGTGAACAGTTTCTTTGTACTTTTCGTATTTTTGCATTTTTTGTACTTTATATTCTGGTGTTAGTAATTTTCTTATTTTCTGCATTAAGTCGGTCTTTTTTTTTTTTTTTTTCCAAAAAACGAATAATTATTTATTGATTTCATTCGTCCTTGCTATGGTTTCTCACAAAAAATGATATCAAAATGTAGCTATTTCCAAATAAAAGAAAAGAAAAAAGTAAACACATCGCGGTCAGCAATCTTACTTTGTACTTTGCCAGATCATCGTCGTTTTACTCATAAAATCCCAGCTTATCATCTGCGACATACGGCTGGATATTCCATCCGATCTTCCAGATAATTGTTTTGTTTGATTTGCATTCATTCCGCACAGTCGCTCGTGGCCGCCCCCCACCGTTGTATCGCAAATATTGCTCGTCAACGATGATAGCGTAGCAGTAGCTACGGTGGTAGTCATTCGCTGTGGTGATTACGAATACTCATACTCGCATTATTATGATGCGATATCTCCGAGAAGGTACAAAGTACGCGCGGCCTGGCAAGCACAGAGGCAGGAACAGAGCACAAGGCCTCGTGGCAGCTACGTAGCGGATGGCACCTTCCTCTGTTGAATGTTGGACGGCCTGCCGTGATATCCCCTTCTGCAGCATATCTCATCGCATCTCACTTTTCTCTTCAACACCGTATCATCATGCGCCTCGTACGAAATGCTCGTACGCAGTACAAGTACTACGCACATCCCCACCAATATCATCCGCCATCCGCCGCGCCCAGAGGCTAACTAACGGCTGCGGCAAATTATCAATCAGCTGCCTCCGAACCAGAAAAAGACCCGCACTTGTGCTTTTCTGGAATTTGGCTTCAGCTTCACTCGATAATCATCAGTCTTTCTTCATCTTTTCGTTCTTGCCATCAAAACTTCCGCGACCAAGCGTTCTCTCGCATCCTGGCCAACATCTCCCGCCCCTTGCGCACAGGCCGCGATCTCTGGTCTACTCGTACGGGGCAAACGAACTCAACTCGACTCGACTCACCTTGCCTGCTGACAGCATTACCCACAGCCACGAACCAGCCCGAACCAGCCGAGCCATATCAGCCGAGCCATCATACATAAGCAAAAGAGATACGCCGTCGTCGCTCTTCCTCCCTGTCGATCATCTTCCTCTCTCCCTCTTCCGCAGAGTCTCCTTTTACTCGTACACAACTCCGTTCCAGAACCTGTGATCCACCTCTCGAAACACAGGCTAGACGACGCGCCCAAAACGCCCATAGTGGCCCACCTCTGCTCATTGCAGAGCGACACTCGTGAAACACAGAGCGTCCCCGGCTTCTCTCCGTGCAACGCTCTCGGCCAGTCTTTGTCAATAAATATCCTCAGCTCCCGCAAGCCACGCGCACACACACTCTCGCTTTTCCGGTGTGCAGAAGCTGGCTTCTGGATCTTATTAATATACCGCCCTTCGATTCTTTGTTTCTTTGTTTCTTTTCCGATTCATTTTCTCGCCCTCGTCCTAGCTTCGTCAAGTCGCGCATGTCATTTCCTCCTCGACTGGACGACCAACATTGACTCTTCTAATCCGTCCGTCGGCCGCAATGGCGCCTCTACATATCAACCTCCCTCCGCGCGGAACAAGCGACACGCTCGGCATCCCAACACCACACATGGCGACAACAACACTCAAAGTTGGCGGCATGACGTGAGTTTGCTCCTTTTTTTTTTTTGCTCTTTCAGCGCCATCAACACTGCTAACCTGTTAGATGTGGCGCATGCACATCCTCTGTTGAAGCAGGCTTCAAGGGAGTGAACGGTGTCGGCAACGTATCTGTCAGTCTGGTGATGGAGCGTGCCGTCGTGATGCACGACCCCGCACGCATCACCGCCGAGCAGGTGTGCGAGATTATCGAAGACCGCGGCTTTGACGCCGAGGTGATTGCCACCGATCTGCCGTCACCGCGCATCGTCCCGGATGCCGCGGAAAACGGTCCTGCGATGCTGCTGACAACGGTATCGGTGGGCGGCATGACCTGCGGCGCATGCACGTCGGCCGTCGAGGGCGGCTTCAAAGACGTGCCGGGTGTGACGAGCTTCAGCATTTCTCTACTATCAGAACGCGCCGTGATCGAGCACGACCCCGAGCTGCTGAGCGTGGACCAGATTCTCGAGCGCATCGAGGACCGCGGCTTTGATGCGGCGCTTGTCGACAGTGAACCCGTCAAGGCCGAGGCAACACAACACAGCGAGGCCGACAAGGGATCGTCGTTTGCGACAACGACGGTGGCCATTGAGGGCATGACATGTGGCGCGTGCACGTCGGCAGTCGAGGGCGCGTTCAAGAACGTGGACGGCATCCGGCGGTTCAACATTAGCCTGCTGGCCGAGCGGGCTGTCATCACACACGACGCGGCGATGCTGTCCCCAGAAGACATCTGCTCCAAGATTGAGGATGCCGGCTTTGGTGCCGAGGCCATCTCGTCGGTGGCCGACGCCGGCGACAAGAGCACCGGCCATGCGAGCTCACAATTCAAAATCTTTGGCGTCGTAGACGCAGCGGCAGCCAAGACGATCGAGGAGACGCTGCAAGGGCTTCCCGGCGTCAAGACGGCACGACTCAACCTATCCAACTCCCGCCTGACGGTGACGCACCAGTCGTCGGCGACGGGTCTTCGCGCGATTGTGGACGCAATCGAAGCCCTCGGATTTAACGCACTCGTGGCCGACAACGACGACAACAATGCACAGCTCGAGTCGCTGGCCAAGACGCGCGAGATTGGCGAGTGGCGGCGCGCGTTCAAGGTGTCGCTGAGCTTTGCGGTGCCCGTGTTCTTCCTGGGCATGGTGCTGCCGATGGCGGTGCCGGCGCTGGACGTTGGCAACGTGATGCTGGTGCCGGGCATCTACCTGGGCGATGTGGTGTGCCTGGTGCTGACGATGCCGGTGCAGTTTGGCATCGGGCGGCGGTTCTACGTGTCGGCCTACAAGTCGGTGATGCACGGGTCGCCGACAATGGACGTGCTGGTGGTGCTGGGCACGTCGTGTGCCTTTTTCTTCTCGGTCTTTTCGATGCTGCTGTCGTTTCTCTCGCCGCCACACAGCCGGCCCAACACCATCTTTGACACGAGCACGATGCTGATTACATTCATCAGCCTGGGCCGTTTCCTGGAGAACCGCGCCAAGGGCCAGACGAGCAAGGCGCTGTCGCGGCTGATGTCGCTGGCGCCGTCCATGGCAACAATCTACGCGGACCCGATCGCCGCCGAAAAGGCCGCCGAGAACTGGGACAACGTGGCCGGCTCGGGCGAGCCCAAGACGCCGCTCGTCGGGGGCAACGCGGCCGAGGAGAAGCTGGTGCCGACGGAGCTGATCGAGGTGGGCGACGTCGTCATCCTGCGCCCCGGCGACAAGATCCCGGCCGACGGCATCATGGTGCGCGGCGAGACGTACGTCGACGAGAGCATGGTGACGGGCGAGGCCATGCCGGTGCAAAAGAAAAAGGGCAGCGGGCTGATTGGCGGCACGGTCAACGGACACGGCCGCGTGGACATGCGCGTGACGCGTGCGGGCCGCGACACGCAGCTGAGCCAGATTGTCAAGCTGGTGCAGGAGGCGCAGACGACGCGCGCGCCGATCCAGCGGCTGGCCGACGTGCTGGCAGGCTACTTTGTGCCGACGATCCTGGCCCTGGGCTTTGTGACGTTTGTCGTGTGGATGGTGCTGAGTCACGTGCTGCCGAACCCGCCCACGATTTTCCTGCAGGAGAAGAGCGGCGGCAAGACGTTTGTGTGCGTCAAGCTGTGCATCTCGGTGATTGTGTTTGCGTGCCCGTGTGCGCTGGGCCTGGCGACGCCGACGGCCGTCATGGTGGGCACGGGCGTGGGCGCCGAGAGCGGCATCCTGGTCAAGGGCGGCGCGGCACTCGAGACGTCGACCAAGGTGACGCAGGTGGTGCTGGACAAGACGGGCACCATTACATACGGCAAGATGAGCGTTGCGAGCGCGACACTGACGCCGGCGTGGCAAGACAGCACGGTGCAGCGGCGGCTGTGGTGGAGCGTCGTCGGGCTGGCCGAGATGGGCAGCGAGCATCCCGTCGGCCGGGCGATTTTGGGGGCGGCCAAGGCCGAGTTTGGGCTCGACGACGAGGGCACGATCGAGGGCAGTGTAGGCGAGTTCAGTGCTGCTGTTGGCCGTGGTATTAGCGCGACCGTGCAGCCGGCAGCGTCGGCCGAGCGCACTCGCTACCGGGTGCTCGTCGGCAATGTTGCTTTTCTCCGGGAGAGCGGCGTCTCGGTGCCGGAGTCGGCGATTGCGGCGTCCGAGGAAGTGAACACGCGTGCGTCGACGACCTCTGCGCGCAAGTCGGCGTCGTCGTCGGCCGGCACGACCAACATCTTTATCGCCATTGACGGCGCGTTTGCCGGCCACCTGTGCCTCGCCGACACGATCAAGGAGGGCGCGGCGGCAGCCATTTCCGTGCTGCACCGCATGGGCATCAAGACGGCGATTGTGACGGGCGACCAGCGGTCGACGGCCGTGGCGGTGGCCGGCGTCGTCGGCATTTCGCCCGACTGCGTCTTTGCCGGCGTGTCGCCCGACCAGAAGCAGGCCATTGTCATGCAGCTGCAGGCGGCCGGCGAGGTCGTCGCCATGGTCGGCGACGGCATCAACGACTCGCCGGCGCTGGCCACGGCCGATGTCGGCATTGCCATGTCGTCGGGCACCGACGTCGCCATGGAGGCCGCCGACGTTGTGCTGATGCGTCCGCACGTGCTCATGGACGTGCCCGCGTCGCTGCATCTGGCGCGCACCATTTTCACGCGCATCAAGCTCAACCTCGCGTGGGCCTGCCTCTACAACGTCGTCGGCCTGCCCTTTGCCATGGGCCTCTTCTTGCCGCTCGGCCTGCACCTGCACCCCATGGCTGCTGGTGCCGCCATGGCCATGTCGTCGGTCAGCGTCGTCGTCAGCAGCCTGCTGCTCAAGTTTTGGAAGCGCCCGGGCTACATGGACGAGTCCCTGTACGACGAGCGCGGCATACTCAAGCGGCCGCAGGGCTGGCGTGTGCGCATGCTCTCTGCGGCGCGGCGCGTGCTAGACGTTCTCGAGGACGGCTTCCAGGCAGTCACTGGCCGG
Organism: Ophiostoma montium; assembly: GCA_029299015.1. Lineage (NCBI taxonomy): Eukaryota > Fungi > Ascomycota > Sordariomycetes > Ophiostomatales > Ophiostomataceae > Ophiostoma > Ophiostoma montium. The sequence continues at coordinate 201,619 of JANSMC010000012.1, forward strand.
CGCGTGCGGCAAAAGGAGGCCGACGGGTATGTCCCGCTGGCGAATTTGGATGTGTAGTCTATCGTTTGATTTATTATCTGTTCTTTTCTATATACTGGGCAAAGCTTGGAGTTTAGCCTCTGTTTCTTTTGTTAGCGTTTTGGTTCTATATATCTCTTGGATGAGGCTCCATATCTGTGCAAAAACGTCGTGACCCCGATGCAGTGACTAGTCAGCCGACTCGCAGTATTTCTGGCTCTGGTCTTTTGGTGCAATTGCCACTGCTCGAGCCGTATTTTTTGTATTTTCATGTCTTTGTCGTATTTCGATGTCTTTGTCGTCTTTGTGATGTCTTTTTCGGCTATTAGCTGACTTGAGTGAAACGTCAAAGGCCAATAGGTAATGGCTGGTCATGTGACCGCTCGTTCTGCCAAAACGGACGTCATTATCCGCTAGCGTCTTCCTATCAAGAAGAAAGCATCCCCATATTATCAATCGCCACTTTAATCACACTTTCATCATCATTACTTTAATCACCACAATCCATTCTCGCCAATCTATCACATCGACACATCAACAAATCACCACAGAAGCTATATCACTTTCAATTGTCACCGACACTTCGCTTCAATCACCACAGAAATCAATCAACACTCACACAAAGATGGCCCCAAAACGAGCGCCGTCCGTCTTGGTGACCGACGCGCGCGAGCGCCCTCCGTCACGCGGCACAGGCCACCGCCGCTCGGGCTCGTCGTCGGCGGGGACCGACACTGTTGACATGTTGTCGTCGTCGCCGTCTGTCGCCGGCCAGCGCCGTCTGCCGGTGCGCCACGTCTCGGTGGACCACGTGCTGCAAAACGCGTCGGCGATCCCGTCGGGCCAGCCGCGCGGGCCGCCGGGGTTGGGGTTGGGGTTGGGGTCTGGGTCGGGGTCGGGGTCGACATCGTCAGCATCGGCGTCGGCACTGATGGCGCGGCGACGTGGTCTGCCGCGGCGGAGTAGCTCGTCGTCGGTGGCGGGTGTGGCGGGCGCGGGCGTGCTGCCGGCGGTGCCGTCGCGGACGACCAAGATTTCGGAGAAGCTGGTGTTGATTCCCGAGACGGGCAAGAGGAAAAGCGACGAAGACGACGACGATGATGACGAGGAGGACGAGGAGGACGATGACGACGAAGACGGAGACAAAGACAAGGACGTTGCCGTCCACGGTGTCGACGACGGCCACACAGAAGGCGACCGCGACGCAGCGTGGGCGGCTGGCGACGAGCAGGCCGAGGCGGCACGGCGCGCACTGGAGCACGGCGCACTGGCCGACGGCATAGCGGCCGGGGGCACACCGACGAGCATCTACGACGGCGTGCGGCCGCCGCGCGACGAGGAGCTGGACGTGCTGCGCAAGCGGCGGGGCATCCGCGGCAAGAGCTATGCGGAGCGCCTGCCCAAGGGCCAGCGCACCGAAAAGGTAGCGCGGCTGACGGCGTACTGCACGGCACAGGCCTTCAAGCTGCCAGCGACGGCGGCGTTTTTGCGCAAGCGGCACGCGGCAAAAACCAAAATGTACGACGACTGCCTGTACACGGTATACCACCTGCCGCTGCTGCCGGGCCACGAAGGGTTTCGCGTGCGCAGCCGGCCCATGGTGACGACGCCGGGCACGGGCAAGACGGTGCTGGACCTGGAGATTGAGCGCAGCGAGCGGCGCGACGAGCACATGGGGCTGGGGCGGAGTCCGCTGCTGCCCGACCATGCGGGCGACCACGATCACCACGGCCACCACGAAGACGCCCACCACGACGACCACCCGCCGCCGCCGCAGCAGCTGTACTCGATGGACGCCGTGCCCATCACAATGGCGCCCGTCAACCGGCTGGCCCCCGAGGCCAAGCACTTTGCCGAGCTGTTTGTGTTTTCGTACGGCGTCGTGGTGTTTTGGAATTTCACGGAGCACCAGGAAAAGGACATTCTGGCGGACCTGTCGTTTGCCGCGGACGAGACCAAGTCCAAGACGGAGGTGAGTGCCATGGCGTCGTCGGCGTCGTCGCCGGTGCCACCAACAACGACAACATCAGCAACGACGGGCGACCTCGTCACACGGCCGCTGGACCAGGCCGAGTACGAGACGGAAGAGTTCCATTTCGAGTACAGCGCGAGCGTGCAGCGGCCGCGCGTGTTCAACGACATGATCACGCTGCTGCCGCGGTCGGACCACATGGTGAAGCTGACGATTAGCCACGCGATTGCGCAGAGCACCAAGCTGTGTTTCTTTGAAGAGAAAATGTCCGAGACCATGCTGAATGCCCAGCACGTGCCCAAGCAGCTGGCGCTGACGGGCGAGCTCAACATGTCGCGGACAGAGATTGTCAAGATCTTGGGGCGCCTGTTCAAGAATCGGGTCGACATCAACCTGTCGTCCAACATTCTGGACGTGCCCAACTTCTTCTGGGACGCCGAGCCGACGCTGCACCCGCTGTACGTGGCGATCCGCGAGTACCTCGAGATTGACCAGCGCATCCAGGTGCTCAACGAGCGGTGCCGCGTGTTTCTGGACTTGGCCGAGATTTTGGCCAACAACGTGGCCGACGCCAAGATGAGCGCGATTACGTGGATCATCATCATCCTGATCATTGTCAGTATTTTGGTGACCGTGACCGAGGTGGCGCTGCGGTTTGCCATTCTCGAGCGCGGCAAGTCGGAGCACGCCGTCGGCAATGGCACGGTGGGCATCATGCCGACAGCAGCGGCTGTGCCCACGGCGACAGTGTACGAATCGCCGCAGCAAAAGTACCGAGCCGGCGAGGACCTGTCGGTGGCCGAGCTGCGGGCGTGGGCGGCGCAGCTGAATGCGCGGGAGATGGCGGGCGTCTGCGGCGGCAGCATTGTCGGGCAGACCTATGCTGGTGTTTAGCGGTTAGCGGTTAGCGGTGGTTCGCCCTGTGGTTACAGTGGTCACAGTGGTTGTTTAGTGCTGTTACAGCGTCACAGCGGTCGTTTTTATTGTTCTTCATTAGCATGGCGTTTGGAATAGTCTCGTTATTATATCTTTATATCTTTTTTGCCTCATGCCTCTTTTGATGCTGCCGTGTCTGCTGCTGCTGCTGCTGGCTCTGCCGGAGTGTCTGCAGGTGCCTCCGCCGCCGCCGCCGCCGCCGCCGCCTTGGGCCGCACCGGGTAGAACGTGCCCTTGTCCTTGACCTTCTTCTCCTTCTTCTTGGGTGCCGGGTAGGCCTGCGCGGCAATGTCCTGCCACTCGGGCGACGCCGCATAGGCCGCACGGATGGGTGCCGTCAGCTCCGTGATGGCGGCGGCCACTGCCGGCTTGAGCAGCTGCGGCGTCAGCACGTCGCTCTGGTAGTCGGCGTGCAGCGGCTTAATGTCCGAGTAGACCAAGGGCTCGAGTCCGTCGCGCGAGCGGTCGACGACAAACTGGCGCGTGCCCGTCTTGAGGCCCGATGCGGGAAGCAGCACAAACTCGATAAAGGCAATGATGCCATTGCCCTCGACGACCTTGGGCGCGGCCTCAGCCTTGCGGATCTTCTTGGCAATGACCTCGGCGGCGTCGAGCAGGTCAATCTTGCTGTCCTCCTCGCTGGAGCTCATCTTGCCGCCGTGCAGTCCGGGGATCATCGGGTTCATAATGTGGGCGCGCTGCCGGTACCCCAGGCGCGGCAGCCACTCCTTGGCGGCCGTGAACAGCTTGCGCTGGTCGAGCCCGCCAAACTGCACGTCGACGCCCAGGTGCTCCTCGTCCAGGATCTGCAGGATCGGGTACAGCAGGCCCGACAGCGGCGCGTTGGCCGACTGCTTGACGACCTCGGCGCCCGCCTTTTTGGCGTCGTGCTCCGACGTCACCGAGCACAGGCGGTAGACGTCCATGACGTACGCGGGCGACTTCTGGTACGACGAGCCCTTGACAAAGGTCAGGCGCGACGTGTCGACGCCGACGGCCTCGAGCATGGCGCGGATGGTCCACTGGTAGTAGTCGGCGCGCCGCTCGACGAGCTCGAGTGGTGCTTTCAGGTTGTCGAGAAAGCCGTGAATGTCGGCGAGCAGCACGGTCACCTCGCAGCCGGCGTGCAGCAGCTGGGCAATCTTGATGGCGGGCACAAAGTAGCCGCAGTGCGGGCGGCCCGTGGTGGCGGTGCCCCAGTAGACCTTGACGTTGCGGCCGGCGTCGAGGACGGCCTCGATGATTTCGGGGTTGATGACCTCGGCCAGGTTCTCGTACATGAGATCGAGCTTCTCCTGCTTGGTCTCGGGGATTTTGGCGGCCATGGTGGCGGTGGCGTGGCGTGGCCTGACGTTGGTGATGAAAGACGTGAAAAGACGACAAGACGAAACGTAAACACAACCGAAACAAACGACAACAAAAAAGATCACGATGAGTCAAGCCGTCGATGCAGTTTGCTAGCGGGGCACGAGGGGCTGTGGGTGTGCGATAAGATAAGAAGTACACTTGCAGAGTGCAGCGGCTGAGACGGCTTTGCTGCGTCATCCGTTCTTGGCGCACAGCCTCTGCTGACTGGGTTGCATGACCGGTAGCAAATGTGGAAAGCGGTCGGGCAAGTCGGCAGCGGAAAGAACGTTCAAGAAGGCCTCCAACGCCTCGCTCTTTCCTTGCAGCTGCATGCAATCCCGATGTAGGAAATAGTACATTATTCAGTACGAGTACTCGTACACGGAGTAGGAAAGAGCAGCGCGTCTCCTGACCCTGTCCTGCCAAGCTGCCAAGTGCCAAGCTATTCGACAGTAATTATAGAATAATCTCTTGATTGGTGTCTCCTCATTTCGTTGGCGTCACTCGTGTTACAACTTGCCATTCGTCTAGACTGAAGCGACTTTCTCAGCACCGTCTTCTTAGCACCAACTCACCTTGATCATCTTTAGTGACTCCAACCCGCCTTTGTCCGTCGCATTACCACATCCAACGCGTCGTCCAGCGACATAGCCAACTACTAGTCCTCTTCTCAATACCGCGACAACCCACGACTTGATCGAACTCGATTTAACAACCCGCCACCACCACCATGTGCATCGTCTTCACCTGCGGCGAGCACACATTCCGCCGGGAGGTCGAAGGCTACGAGAGCGTCATCTGCCGCTGCTACAACTGCGGCAACTACAGTGGCCGCGTCATCCGATCACACCCGTGGTTTACCTTTTGCTTTGTTGTAAGTCTGACTTTTTGACGACTTGACGACTCGACGTCTTGACGTCTTGACGTACTGCTCTCCTGCTCTCGCCGCCGACTAACCCGACAGCCCGTCATCCCCCTCTCCATCCACGGCTACGAAGAAGTCACCTGCCACGTCTGCAACTTTTCGCAGGCGCTCGCCGTGCGCGGAGACGTGCAGGCCATGCGCGGTGGTGTCGCCGGACCTCCGGGCGTCCCGCCTGGCATGCCGATGCAGCCGCCACTGGGATTCAACCAGCCGCCACCGCCGGGAATCAAACAACCGCCCGAGACGGCTCCGATGCGGTACGGCTGATTGGATGTTTGGTTTCTTTTTGGGGTTTTTTTTTTCTATCTGTCTGGCTACGTTCTCTTGCGCTCTTTTGTATATCAGGCGTTGCGGTGATTTAATGAAGCATTTCTTTCCTCTTTTTCCAACTGCCGTGAAAATAGGGCTGCTCCAACGTGGCTGTAACGGTTCCAGTGCTTCCGCAGCTGGGAATTTTAGTGTTTCAGCGCTAGCCGCTAGTGCTCTCAGCGCTTATCGCTCTGCTGTTGCTGCTATCGCTCGCTCGCTATCGCCCACTATCGCTATCGCCAATTTTTTTGCCTAATCGTACCGAGCGAGAGTCTAAAAACGCGTCACCATCTCCCAACCACCAACACCAGCACCCAACACAACATGCTCTACGATCTCAGCGTCGTGTGGACGCCGGCCACGGCCCAGGCCGACCTCGAGAACACGCTGTCCATGAGCGCCGAGCTCGGTTATCATGTTGTCGCCCTCGACCACGTCTACCACGGCGGCGGCGCCATGCCGTCGACCATTGCGAGTCCCTTTGGTGCCGTCGAAAAGGCCCTGGCCACGACGCCTGCGGTGCGGCAGTCCAAGCTGAAACTGCTGCACCGCGCCACCGTCGTCGTCAGCGACGTCACCACCAACTACCGCCTGAGCGCCGTCGCCGCCGCCTACGACCTCGTCGCCGTCCGGCCCACCACCGAAAAGGCCTTTCAGGCCGCCTGTCTCAACATGGCCGAGCCCGCCCTGATTAGTCTCGATTTGACGACCTATTTTCCCTTTTACTTCAAGCACCGCGTCTGCATGGCCGCCGTGCGCCGCGGCCTGCACTTTGAGGTGTGCTACGCGCAAGCCCTGCGCGGCGGCGGCGCCAGCAACAGCAAGGCGCGCGCGCTCTTTGTGGCCAACCTGACGGCGCTGGTGCGGGCGACGCGCGGGCGCGGCATTATTGTGAGCTCGGGGGCTGTTGCGGCCGGCGGTGGTGGTGCGTTCGAGCTGCGTGGGCCGGCCGACATTGTCAACTTGCTGGCTGTCTGGGGCCTGCCGCCGGACCGCGGCACGGATGCCATGGCGGTGCTGCCGGCGAGCATCGTGGCCAACGAAGGGTTGCGGCGGCGTGGGTTCCGGGGCGCCATTGACATTGTGCAGACGGCGGCGGGTGCTGGGCAGGCAAATGGGGAGCAGCCACAGAAGCAGCAGAAGCAGCAGCAGAAACAACAACAACAGCAACAACAAAAACAAAAACAAAAGCAGCCCAAACGCAAGGCAGACGACGGATTGGCTGTGCAGGGAAAACCGCAGCAGATGAAGAAGCAGCGCAAGTAGTTTTGTTTTTATTCTTTTTTTTATTCTGTCTCTCATTCCATTCGATACCCATGCATTCATTACAAAATTGGCATTGATTCAGATTGCTATATATATAAAAGTAAAGAATTAATAAGACAATGACACAATGACACAATGACGCCAACCCTTCCACTTCCCCCCCCCCCCCCCATCTACACACGCGCCGTCTGCACCGCGAGGCTGCCCAGCGTCAGGATGCTGTTGAACTGCAGCCCGCCAAAGTCGACCGACACCTGCGCCGCCTGCGTGGGGAGCGCGGCTCCGCCCGCCAGGCCCGCTGTCGTCACCACGGCGCCCAGGTCAATGGTGGTCTGCAGCGAGATGGCCGTGGGCGTGGCCGGGTCGGCGGGGGCGGCAGCGGGTGTTGTCGCGGCGGGGGCGACGGCGGGTGCTGCGCTGGTGGCGACGGGAGCTGCACTGGTTGCGGCCGGCGGAGGAGAAGAAGAAGCCGGAGGAGGAGCAGACGGAGACGAAGCGGGAGGAGCAGACGGGGACGAAGCCGGAGGCGAGGACGTGGTCACTGGCGAGGACAAGGCAGCAGGCGGAGTGGACGCGGCCGGTGGAGTGGAAGCGGCCGGCAGAGTAGACGTGGCCGGCGGCGGGAGAGCAGCAGAGGAGGTCGCGGGGCTGGATGCAGCGGCTGCGGACGCCGTGGTGGCACTAGACGCGGCCGGAGGCGGTGCGGCCGAGGGAGTCGACGCAGCAGCAGCGGGTGTAGTGGCAGGCGAAGTAGCAGGCGTCGAGGCAGCTGGTGGAGTCGAGACAGCTGCAGGAGTCGTGGCCGGGGTCGTGGCAGGCGTGTCCGCAGCCGGTGCAGTGGAAGGTGTCGTCGCTGCAGCAGCAGGCGTCGTCGCAGCAGCCGGCGTCGTCGTCGCAGCCGGTGCCGTCGCCTCGGGCGGGATCGCAACCGTCGCAAAGCCGCCAGGGATGGACACGACCGTCACGCCGACACCGCCGGTGGCAGGGTTGCCGCTGCCCGGGTTGGCTGCAGCCGCACCAGCGGCGTTGGCTGCAGCAGCGGCAGCAATGGCCGCGTTGGCGGCGGCAGCAGCCTTGGCACTCGCGTCTTGGTCGCCCGGTGCGCCCGCCGCAGCAATGCCCGCAGCGGCGGCCGCGGCTGCTGCGGCACTGGCATCCTCGCCGGCCGTCGCGGGAGGGGCCACTGCCGGCGCAGTGCTGTTGTCGGCGGCGCGCACGTCCAGCGCCTCCACGACGGCCCGGCGGCGCAGCTTGAACGACTCGCCCATGGTAGCACGGCCCGGCCGGTAGATGACGGCCGCCTCGACCAGCGACAGCGACGCCAGTATTATCACAGAGGCTCTCATTTTTTTATCTTGTCTTGTCGGTTGTCTGTGTTTTCTGTTTTCTGCTTTTGTTTTTCGTGTTGGTCGTGCAGGCCCAGCCGTGCGAGGAAAAAAGACAAGACGCGGGTACGAGCGAAGCAAAAAAAAAAGACAAGGCCCCCCAAGACCAGCTGAGAGACACGAAAAAAAAAGGGTAAAGATCAAAAAAAGGGCGAAGCGAAAGGAAGAAGCGAAGAAACTCGAAAAGTCAAAAGAAGGGCGGTCGCGAGATGCTCACCATCCAACAAGACGAAGACAAAGACGAAAAAAGAACGGTGATGCAAGCAGAAGGAGAAGGAGAGAAAACGAGACCGACCGACCGCACCCTACTTACTCGTAATGAGAATGGGCGGGCCAAGACTTGAACAATCTGCCAGGTCTCCAGTCTCCGACTCCGTTGCCAATGCACCCCCTTCGCCCAGGGACCCAGGGACGTACGGAGTAGTCGCGACGGGGCCCCCCTTCGAACGCCCATCACATACTCAGTACGGAGTTACTCGTAGGAAAACACCCCTGCACCCAGTCGTTGCTCCCAGGCGGCTCAACAGCGGTCTAGGCCCTGACTGGCCCGTACCCCTGAGCCTAGAGCCCTAAAAGCCGCTGTTCCTGTCCTGAATAAGCAACCCCCCTGGAGGGTCGAGACTATTCCTGGACGTGTGCTCGGGCGCCGCTGGATGTTTGCTGCCAACGGAGTGCGAGTACGGAGTACGACCGCGCTCCGTACACAGTACTACTCGAAATCACTCGCCTTTTGCACTGCGAATTTGCCAAATCGCAGTCCGTGGCAGTGGGCCGCGGGTCAACCTGAGACGGTCGCCGTGACGGCTCGTGTTTGGAGTGGCCGCTCGGGCCCAATGCGGTTAGCGCGCGTGGTGTAAGTGGTCCACCGCCGATGATGTTGTAGCCTCCTCTCCTGATATACTCCGTAGTTTTTTCTTCTGCAAATGTTTCTGTAGCGTTCTCTTTCTCTTCTTTCCATTTCGCTGTTTCTTTGATGTTCGTCATTTTGTTTCCTATTTTCACGTCATCTTCTGTCCTGTGTGTTCTCCATAGAGTACAGAACACCGCAGTCTTCTTCGCCAATGATTACATAATCAAGTATCGCGATGACGCGTCTTCCTGCTTCAACATCTTGTTGCAACAACTAAACTACCTAAACATTTGCTGTCATGCGTTCGCGATCGTCTGAAACTACGATTCCGGCTGTTTGACGATGCACCACGAACCCTGGCGGGCGCTGACGACTGCGACCAACACCTGCGACGTGCCTCGGGGCTTCGTGCTCTGCAGCACAGACCCGCCCATTGCCATTACCTACACCGGCTGTCTGTTCTGTTTTTAGTTTTGTACGGAGTAGAGAACGAAACATTGAGAAAATAAGGTAGCGACTCCGTACGAGGTGTCATATCGAAACAATGACGTTTGCCTTCTGGTGTAAAGAGTTTCGAGTTTCCGAGTGTGCGGTCGAGCATATCACGTGCATGTGCATGCCACTTTCGAGGTGATCACGTGCACACCATCCTTCTCGTCCAAAGTGTCGAGACGTCTACTTTTCACACAACCTCCTTTGCCAGTTATCGTCTAATGTGTTTGACCACTGAAAGAATGCTCTCGGGTGTATCGATGCAACGTGTCGCCAAGACTGCTACTCCATACAAGTGCGTTCCATTTTGAAATACTCAGGTTTGATCTCCTCCCAAGTCACCCAATTCATCGTCACGAAGATCCTCCCGTCTGAATTCTTATAGAAGCAACAAACAGATGAAAGGCTAGATCATAATCCGCCTCGGCTTTCACAACCAGGGGATAAACTTAAACAATCGCTAGCCTCTGCTCGTTTAGTCCGGCATCATCTGCCACTTATACATCCTGTTAAAGACAACCGTCATAATCGTATCACTCTCGGACGAGAAGCTGACAGCACGGACAATATGTCCGCGGGCCGGGAACGTCTGCTGGTGCGTCTCGGTCGCTGCGTGCCAGATCCGCACAGTCTTGTCGTAGGAAGCCGACGCGATCATTGTGCCGTCGGGCGAGTAGATGACATGCGAGACCGAGTCTGTGTGGCCCTTGAGTTTCCGCCGGAACACACCCGTTGCAGCATCCCAGAGCCGGATCGAGCCACTCAGTGAACCCGATGCGACCGTCTTGCCGTCGGGCGAGAATGCAGTGAAAAATACAGAGCTCTCGTGGCCCTCGAGTACATGCAGGAGCTCGCCGGTGGCAACATCCCACAGCCGGATCGTGTTATCGTCGGAATTTGACGCAATCGTCCTGCCGTCGGGCGAAAAGATCACCTGAAGGATCAAATCGGTGTGGCCCTCGAGTATATGCTGAAGTGTGCTGGTGGCAGCATCCCAGATGCGAATAATGATGTCATGGTCAGCTGCCGCGATCCTTGTGCCATCGGGCGAAAAGGCTACAGCACGAACATATTCAGTGTGGCGATTGGGCGACTGCAAACACCTGTACCAGGCTGCCCGCCTTGTCTCCATGATGCCCCAGACCGGCTCCCCTTTATCGGTAAAGATCTCGGTGATCGGAGGACCAAAGGAGAGTGACGACATGTACAAGATTGATACCGTCCGGTCAGGATCCATGGGAAGGTCATTGAGAAGACATAATCGGCGTGTACCTTGTAGCACTTCTATCAGCTGTCGTTCCCCCGCGCTCTCCTACAACAATGTCAGAACATTATAATACATGCACGAATAGATTGCAACTCACCGCCAAGTTCTCAAGCTTGTCCATTGCATTGACGTTGGCTGATAGGTCGCGCAACATGACCAAAGCTTCATTCCAGTTGATGCCATGGTGGAGAATGAATAAAGGGACAACGCCGCCGCCCTGCAGATCCTCTTCATCGCTCATGCTGCCCGTCGTGTTTGCCTTTTCAAGATGGTCAACCCAGTAGACACACGAATATCCAATCGCAGCCATGGTTTCGGCGTCGGGCATGTCGTTGGGAGCGATGCGACCTCCGGGGTTGGATCTGTTAAAACAGTCTTGCGGGATTGCGTCGGCCATGGCCTTGAACGATCGCTCGTACACGATGCGGTGCACACGCTCGACGCCCTCGGGGAAGATCTTGTCGTGTGCCTTTTCGACCAGGTAGTCCTTGGCCGACTGGTGGATAAACGAGACGTAGTCGTCTTTCAGGGTCAGAAACGAGCCGCAGAGCTTGACGAGTTTCTGCAAGTCGTCAAGGTCGTACTGTGCGAGCGACCAGGACAGGACGCGCAGATGCCGCAGCGAGACGGGGCGAAGGACAATCGACGCCAGGGCCAGAATCTCTTTGCACACGTCCGCATCGAGGCTGTCGTAGATTTGCTTGAGCATTCGCGAATAAAACGGATCCAGGCCGGGCGGCAGTGATTTCAGCCGGCTCAGCGTGTGCCACTTTTCGACCTGCGGGTTGGCGAGGTCTTGGTAGACCAGGGCCACCCATAAAAAGGTGCCGCCTGCATTTGCCTTTAGGTACTCTTCTACGGCTAGCTTTGTGGCTGCGTCGTACTGCTTGTCTCTTTCCAGAATGTCCACCTTGTGGCCAATGTACGCGTCAACGGCCTGGGCCACCGAGTCCTGGTTTAGCTCGAGGCGCAGCCGCACCTTGTGGTCCGCCTTGTCCAGCTCACGCTCGATCCTCGGCAAATTGCGGCTGGACACGATCCACCGGACACGGGCCGAAATGCCCGAATTCTGGCTGATGAATTCAAGCAGTGGTTGCAGGTCTTGCTGGCACTCATCCAGCGCGTCGACGACCAGAAAGGTGTCCTTGAGGCCCGGATCCCGCAAGATGTCGACAAAAATGTCCGACAGGGCCACCCAGGAATTGGAATCCTCAAAGAGCGCCTTTCCCGCCTCGGCGTGCTTTTGAAGAATGTGCGAGGCGAGCAGTGGCTGTTCCTTGACGAGCAAGTACAGCAGACCGCGCAGCACGGCCGTGGCCTTGTTCCTCCCCGAGTTGGTGGCCTGGCAGAAAAAGTACGACAGCAGCGTCGTCTTGACCACAGGTCGGTTCAGCTCGTCAATCAAGCCGCAGAGCAGCATCGTTTTCCCCTTGCCGGCATCGCCCTTGATCCACAGCAGCCGGCTGTCCTCGTCGTCGCGCCATTGCTGGAACTCGGGCGTCTCGAGGATCCAGTGGTACGAGTCCCGGAGCAGGCCGCCCTTTGTCTCCTGGATGCTCTTCTTGTCGTCGCGGGGGTCGGAGATGCGCAAGTCGCGCAGGCACACGTTGAGCTTCTCAATCTCCTTTTCCAGCCGCGCATACGCTCTCGCCGACCCTTCTCCATAGCGAAGCGGCATCTCGACGCCAAAGATGCCCAGCAGCGCATACGCCTTGTCTTCTTCAAGTTGTGTGCGGCAGTACTGCATCCACAAGAAGCGGTCCTCGTTGGAAAACTCCGACAGGGGTGCTCCTTGCAGCGCGGCCTGCGGAATGCCGGTGTACTTGCACAGTTTTGTCTGCAGCGACTGTTTGTCGCCGAGTCTCACGTGGTCGCAGGAAAAAAACTCGACCGACGACGGGGCAAGGAGCTCCTCTTGCAGAGTCCAGCCCCGCGTGAATCACCGGCTGTGCTCGAACGCGGGGCCCCAGGGTTCCTCCCCCTGCTTGGACACGTCGGACAGGTAGACATAGCACTTTGCTGCATTTTGGTACCAGCGAAACATGGAGTTGATGGCGATCTGGAGCTCGACCTTGTTGGACTGCTTGATGCAGCACGTGTCAATCCAAAAGTAGGCCAGGCCATCGCGTTTGGCTTGCTGTGCGCAGAATCGGATCTTACGGTAGCCAGTCTTGAACTTTCCCGTACCCTCGACAATGTCTTCAAAGCTGATCTCTTGATCCTCCTCCCACGTGTGCGAGAGAATCGCATAGGGAGGAATCGCTTCGGTGTTTGCATAGTCTTTTGTGAACCTGAACTTGCCAGTCCCGTAGCACTGCAAAAGACGCATTGTTCTCTGGATAAGGTCAACTCTGGGTCACGGGTACTCTTGTACTTTGGATGCTATGTGGGTTTTGATTTTAGTACTCCGTACTTTGCCACCTCCTTTCTTATTTGTGTGTCATACGTTGGAAACGGGACAAGCCGCTACATACCTGTCCTGGCGGATACTCATAAGGCGACTTTTAGTAGATGGTGTAACACTCGGGGAACGGGTGTACGGAGTACTCGTACGGAGTAAATAATGTCGAAGAATATCGGCCATGTAGCAATCGGAGTGGCGTTTATGTAGATGATAGATTGACACTGCGTCTGCGTTCGGAAGAGCCGCATACTCCGTACAATGCGACGTTGCCTTGCTTTCCAGGCACAAAGGTCCACCTCTCTCTGCTATTCAGCCTCACGTCAGATTCGAGGCAGACTCGAGGTAAATTCCTTTTTTACTCATCTGATTCGCTCTGACAAGGCTGTCGGTCGATCTAATCGTACAAGTCGGTTGCGCTTCAAAATGCTGTTCTTTGCGTCTTGGTTTGTGTGCACAGGCGCCGTTGATCTCCGTTGCCTCTGCCATAGTGATAGCGGAGTTGGACAACGCGCGCAATGTTGTTGGTGGGAGGTTGCGGCGCTTGAAAACTCAGGCACGGAAAAAAAGAACGACGAAGCAGGGCCAGAAGAGGCAAAATGCGGCCAGTCCATGTAGGAGGCAAAAGACAGCAAAGAAGACGAAGAAGAAAGCGAAGACGGAGCAGGAAAACAGTCTGATTTTCGGCTAACTAAGAGAGAGAAGAGAAGAGAGAGAAGAAGGAAAAGCTAGGATGGTAAATGGAAGAGAACCCCCCCAATCAAACGCCCTTGTTCCTTCTGTTCCTAGTAATATTGTAAAAAAAACTATTAACCGCTCCTTCCAAGACACCCCTCGCGCCTGCCACCACACAAGATGTGTGTTGGTCGTTGTTGGTGTTGATTAGTAATCATCGCACTATCAAACATGTGACCACGCGACAAGATGGCGTCGACTTTTTTCCAACAGATTTAATTTTTCAACTAGCTTCTCATTGACCATCAGCATCTCTGATCCGTAATTTTGCCGCACATCGTCAACTTGACAGCGAACAAGCCGATTCTCAAGTGCGAGTCTCAACTGCTACGGAGAGCAAAAGCGCAGCATCAAGCAAATGCAAAGCTGCATCAGGACTACAGTACGAGTACCAGGGCGATGAGTAACACTTCAGGCCTCACGGTTATCGACGGCCGTTTAGGCGTTAATCTATTTGCAAGGATGCAACGAGTCGCGGTGGCCGACCGCCTTTTGTCGAAACGCGTCTTATCTACGTCCAGAATGACTCCTCGATGAGTCGACGTGATCGCTTATAGGATCAAGATGATTTGCCTCTTCCTCAGGCCTCAAGCCTCAAGCCTCAAAGTCTGTCAGCCTAATATCCCGCACCACCCACCATGGAAGCCCGCTGCCAGTGTGGTGCCGTCGTAATCAAGACGCCGACGCCCGAGCCGTTTGTGCTCTACATCTGCCACTGCCACGACTGCCGGCGCCAGTCGTCGGCTGCCTTTGGCACGAGCGCCATCTTCCCGCGGTTCCCCCTGCCGGCCAACGACAACATTAGCTGCTACGCGTGAATGTTTTTTTACAGTTCAAAAAACCGCAACAATGGCAAGCAGATTCTGACCGACAGCCGTCCAACGTCTTCAGGAGACACGCTCTACTGGTAGGCCACTCTTCTTGACTCGGCTGTGTTTCTCTCGCTCTGCCCGTACCCATACTCACCGACAAGCTACTTTTGCAAGCAATGCAGCACGCGGCTGCTGCACGCGACGCCGGACAAAACTGGCATCTCCGTCAAGGGCAGCTGCCTCGACGGCCTCGACTGGAGCCAGGCCATCCACATCTGGGCCAAAATGGCCATGGTGCCGATCCCCGAGGGCAGAGAGTGCCATGCCGAGGCGTACAGCTCCGGCCAGGGCGGCATTGACTACCCTGATCTGCCGGGGGGGCATTGACCGCGCCGATCTGATGTATGATGCGAGTGTGTGACTGTACTCCGTAGAAGAAGCTGGAGTTGAATTGAGAGAGGTTGGCGGTGAGTCTTTAGCCACACGACACGACACGTGACCGCACGTGACCATACACCATTTACCAAGTAGAAGCCAGATACGCGACTCGCGCTGCTATCCACAGCTCGAGCTCTCCTTGCACTTCGTCGTCGGGTTTTCTCTCCATCACATACAAACCAACCACAACGCACCACTCGAACCAACGGCAACCATGGACGTCGTTCGCTCCCTCCTCCAGCCCGTCACGCACAACCTGCCGGCGCCCATCCGCGACATTGGCGTCGGCCTGCTGGGCGACGTCTGCTACCAGGCGCTCGTGCTCGACGTCGACGAGACCAATGTGGACTGCATCAAGCTGGCCGTGTCCAAGGGCCTGGGCGTGGGCATTGTGGGCGCGTCGGCTGTCGTCAAGGTGCCGCAGATTGTGAACCTGGTGCGCGCGCAGTCGGCCGACGGCGTGAGTTTTCTGTCGTACCTGCTGGAGACGACGAGCTACCTCGTGTCGCTGGCGTACAACGTGCGCAACGGCTTCCCCTTTAGCACGTACGGCGAGACGGCGTTTATCCTGGTGCAGAACGTGGCCATTACGCTGCTGGTGCTGCACTACAGCGGCAAGGGCGGCGTGGCGGCGCTGCTGGCAGGCGTCATAGCCGTGGCGGCGACGGCGCTGTTCTCGCCCCCCGGCGGGGCCACGGGCCTGTCGGTGAGCGCGGAGCAGCTGGGCTACCTGCAGGCGGGTGCGGGCGCGCTGGGCGTGGCCAGCAAGATCCCGCAGATTGCGGCCATCTGGTCGCAGGGCAGCACGGGCCAGCTGAGCGCTTTCACGGTGTTCAACTTCTTGGCCGGGTCGCTGTCGCGCATCTTTACGACGCTGCAGGAGGTCGACGACAAGCTGATCCTGTACAGCTTCGTGGCCGGCTTCTGCCTGAACGCAGTGCTGGCGACGCAGATGGTGTACTACTGGAACGCGGTGCCGGCGGGCAAGTCGGCGGGCAGCAAGGCGGCGGCGGCCAAGAAGAACAAGAGCAAGGCCGCTAATAGCAAGGCCCCTCCTGCAGCTCCTGCAGCTCCTGCAGCTCCTGCAGCTCAGCCGACGCCGTCCAAGGCCCCTGCTGCTGCTCAGCTGACACCGGCCAAGGCCCCTGCATCCCAGCTGACGCCGGCCTCGGCCACGACCTCGCCGTCGCCGTCGCCGGCATCGTCGCCGGGCAAGAAGGGCAAGGGCAAGAAGTCGAAGAAGGCCTAGTCGGGGACGTTTCCGGCGAGAAGAAGCGTCTGCTCCTTTCTTTCTTTATATTTCTTTTGTTTCTTTGCATCGCATATGATCGGATATGATCGGCAAAACAGGCGGACGTCATAGAGGTTACCTTGTTTCTTTTTCGTTTCGTTCCTGTCTTATTTTTTTCAAGTATCTCTTTATTCTTCAGCATTTTCTTTTTATCTTTTCCTTCAGCATGTTGTTTTTCTTTCATTCTTTTCTCTAGCATCTTCTCAGTATTGTTGTTCTAATGCATCTGTTTGTGTTGTGTGTTAGCTGCGTTTGCTTTTTCACTCCGATGCCAGGTCATCTCACTCATATCTTTCCGACAATCATATCACTATCACCAAGCTCGCTGCTTATCCGGCCATGACAGTCCTTCCATCGTCCATGCGTTGTTATTTTGAAACATGTCGATAAGCTTGTACGAGTATTCGGGCAAGAAGGCCCGTGATAGACGGCGTTGCTTGTGACTTTGATAGGATTACAAAAGCAAAGCTTGTGCCGATCGGGTAATTTTACCCGTTACATGGCTAGGACGGCGAAGGCAAGACAGTATCACATGGCGATGAGATGCTATCAGATACAAGAAAAAAGAAAACAACGATTTGACATAATAAAAAAATCATCAAAAAAAATTGAAATAAATCAAATCCGGAGTCGAGTCATGCAAAACCGTTACGCAATTTACGTAAGACTGGCCGGACCGCCGACAAACGGACTGATGAACGGCGTCTTGACGTCGGAAGGATGCAGGACCGAGGAGGTGTTCAATCGTTATGAGATACAATGATTCATTGTGATTGTTTTCTTGTGTGAACGGTCTCGTGCCTCTGCTCCTTCCCCCACAGACAGACGGCCATCGCGATCTCCGACATGACTCGACAGACCCACTTCCTTCAGCCAGCGGTGGACCCTGAGCACACAAACGCCACTAGCCGCATTGGTGGCCACATGCTAACATGACTCGGAACGTCGTGCACGCTCCAATCCCAACCTCCCCCGAGCAGCCAGAGGGTAAATGTCGATAAGCGCTCCTGCCTTTCTCGCTCCGGTCGTTCTCTCCGGAGTGGGAGTCGTTTTCGGAATCTAGTCTCCGTTTTCCCTATATAAACAGCCATTCCTCCTTCCTCCCGAACTTGTACTTTATAGTCTGCAACTAATAACAAACGACGATTACTTAATTCCATAACTTGTTCTCTTGCTCCGTTGTTAGTGTCGATTGCACCATCGCTGCTGGCCTACGCGAGTCACTGGCAATTGCGTGCTTGTCCTTTATTGTGGTGCAAGTTGCTTTACGATTGCGACTTTGCGAATTGCTTCCTATAAGTAGCATTGTGTCCAGGTTGACGAGACAGTTTTTGTCGGATTGTTCTTTATTCTCATTGTTTCTGCTCATTCTTGTCACTTGATCACTGTTCTTTTCTCTTCTGTCATCTTGTCTTGTGTCTAGTATCACGACGCATCATCAGCACGTTTTCTGCTTTCCCTCACTGTTGCCTCATCCCCTTCTCAGATCAGTCTGACGCAAAACAATATCTATTCACTGTCTTTTGTGACAGCTTTCTTGTCTCGTTTGTCTCGTTTCTCGTAGACGACGAAACGTAATACTCACCACTTTCAACTCCACCACAGCCCAACCAGCCAACCGCCACCCATGGCCCCCGATCTCAACTCCATGCCGGCGTCGCCCGCCGTCAGCCGCGTGGCCGACAACACGTCCCGGGCCACGACTGGCGCAGCAGGCAAGAAGCAGCCCAACATTCTCTATGTCATGGCGGACCAGCTGGCGGCGCCGCAGCTGAAAATGTACAATGCGGCGTCGCAGATCAAGACGCCGCACCTGGACGCGCTGGCGGCCAAGTCGGTGCAGTTTGACTCGGCCTACTGCCCGTCGCCGCTGTGCGCGCCGTCGCGCATGAGCATGATCACGGGCCGGCTGCCCATGGGCATTGGCGCGTACGACAACGGCGCGCAGATTGGCAGCGACATCCCGACGTATGCGCACTACCTGCGGCTGCAAGGGTACCACACGGTGCTGGCGGGCAAGATGCATTTCATTGGGGACCAGCTGCACGGTTACGAGACGCGGCTGACGAGCGACATTTACCCGGGCGATTTCGGCTGGGTCGTCGACTGGGACCGGCCCGACACGCGGCTCGAGTGGTACCACAATGCGAGCTCGATTGAGCAGGCCGGCGTGTGCGTGCGCAGCAACCAGCTCGACTACGACAACGAGGTCATGTACAAGTCGGAGCAGTACCTGTACGACTGGGTGCGCAGCGACCCGGCCACGCGCCGGCCCTTTTCTCTGACCGTGTCGCTGACGCACCCGCACGACCCGTACACGATCCACCGCAAGTTCTGGGACATGTACGAGGACGTCGACGTTGCGCTGCCGCGCGTGTCGCTGCCAAAGGACCAGCAGGACCCCCACAGCAAGCGTCTGCTGCAGGTGTGCGACCTCTGGGACAAAGACTTTACCGACGACCAGATCAAAAACGCCAAGCGCGCCTACTACGGCGCCGTCAGCTACGTCGACGACTGCCTCGGCCGCCTGCTGGGCATCCTGCGCGACTGCGGCCTCGAGGACGACACCATTGTCGTCTTTAGCGGCGACCACGGCGACATGCTCGGCGAGCGCGGTCTGTGGTACAAAATGTCCTACTACGAGTCGTCGGTGCGCGTTCCCCTGCTCGTGCACGTGCCGGCCTCGGCCACGGCCGACAACGCCGGTGGTGAGCGTGTCGTGCCGCACCGCGTCACCCAAAACGTGTCGACGCTCGACATTTTGCCCACCATGTGTGCGCTCGTCGGCACGGCGCCCGACCCGCTGCTGCCCATGGACGGGCACTCGCTGCTGCCGCACCTCGAGGGCCGCTCGCACGAGGGTCACGACGAGGTCATTGCCGAGTACACGGGCGAGGGCACCGTGGCGCCGCTCATGATGATCCGTCGGGGGCCCTGGAAGTTTACCATTTGCCCGACCGACGGCGTGCAGCTCTACAACCTGGTCAACGACCCGGACGAGCTCGTCGATCTCGCGCGCATCTTGCCGAAACAGCAAAAGGAAAAGGAAAAGGAAAAGGGAAAGGCCGCCCTCCTCGCCGGCACCACGCCGCCGCTGACGGCCGACGAGCTTGCTGCTGCCGCCGACGCACTGGCCGGGTTCGAGGCCGAGGCGGCCGCGCGCTGGGACTTTGACAGCATCACCAAGGCCGTGCGCACGTCGCAGCGGCAGCGGCTGCTGGTGTGGCCGGCGCTCAAGATTGGCAGGTTTACCAGCTGGGACCACGACCCGCACGACGACGGCCGCGAAAAGTACATTCGCTCGCACATGGACCTCGACGACCTGGAGCGCCGCGCACGCTACCCGCCGGTGGATCGGTGGGGGAAGGTGCAGTCATAGCATTTGTTTTAGCATTTGTTCTAGCATTGTTTTTTTTTCTAGCATTTTCTAGCATTCACTTTGAGATTCATAAAGGTTTTATCATTTCTCTTGTTTTGGTGGTGAAAACGAGAAGCGAGGTAACTCTTGGCTCTCTACCTAACCAACCACAGTCTATGGATAGCGATATCGTGACTACTCCCCTCCGTGAGAAAACCCGACACCCAGTGACGTGTTGCACCCGTCTTCCCGGTGATCATTCTCCAGCACATCTATCGGCGAGACCGTTTGCAACAATCTACTTCTGCTCAGCATTAAGGCTGACCCGAACCAGCTTGTGCAGCAACGTTGCGGCATCTCTCGCGTCGCGTTGCTTTTTGGCCTCTCGGCCCGCAACCCATACGAGTTGATCTTGAATTAACGCGGTCGGCAACAATGCTTGGAGATTGCTAGCTGGAATTTCTCGACTGTCGCTTGTTAGCATGTGTTTGCGATCGCCAGCGTCTGAGAATCAACTTGCCTGCCATGCTGGTATGATGTCAATCGGGACTTCCTAAGCCGGCGATGTCACGTAGTAGAAGAACTGTGCCCGCTCGAGGAAAGGCGAGTTTGGGAGTTCCAGCAGCTGCCGCTTGACACTGGCTGGGTCTGTGTCAATGCTAATGATAAAATCGATGTTCTAGACATGGTTAGTAGAATGTCAAGCCATGGGGCAAGGGAAGAACATACCTCACAGCGGTGCTATTGCCATTCTCATGATGGTGCCACAAGCAAAGGCCACCGATCACCGACAGTCGAGCATCTGATAAAGCGCTGATCGACTTGGATGTGTACGATCACATCCGCCGCGGCTTGCTTCAAAGTTTTGAGGGACGCCATTTGGTGAAGGTTCTGGCTGATCTCGTGGAAAGGCTACAAAGAGCAATGCTGTCGTGGCACCCGCAAGCTTTTCCCAGACGCTGCGCGCCATCTCCGAAGAAAAGATGCTGCACACCATGCGGGGGCTGTAACGCCGGGCAAGCTCGTACACTACAGTTTCCGATCCGGTAGAGCCGATGTAGTCCGGCAACGGCATGCTCGTCAAAAGCTGTCGAGTGTACTTTTGCGTCAGTCGCTCCTCTTGCACTACCATATGATGTGTCCTGGGTGATGATGCGCCACCGGACTGAGTGCTTCTGACCGATCCTCACCAGGCGGCCCGCTGCCTGGTGAACAGTATTGTAGGACCACGGTAATTGCACAAGAAGGCCGTCGAGAACAAAAGAAGGGGAAATCAAACCGAACTCTTTCAGGAAGAAGTGCGAAAAAGTGAAGGAAAAAAAAAGCATGCTGGCAGCGACTGAATAGGTGGTAGGACAAGAGTAAAGATGAAGGACAAACGAATGTGTTGAAGTATTTGTAGACCAGGGCAGAGAAAAAATCAATGCAAAGGAATGACGAATGTATGTCAGGATAGAGAGAGTCAAGACTGCAAGGGGGGAAAAGCTGGATGAAGAAGAAGAGGACGAAGTCAAACTGGCTGAAGAGGAGATATACTCTATTCTTTGCTTCTTTGCTTACCGCTCCCAGGTGTCTGCCTGTCATAGAGAATTTGCTTCTTCCCTCTCGCCCTCAATGCTTAGCTGTATTATGGAAATATTTTCGTATATCGCTGATTTCTTTCATCTGTCTCCTACGATAGGATGTTTCTTTCGGCCGTAAGTTTTGCGGGGCATTGTTTGGATCGTGTCACTGTACTCGTACGAGTTGGGATTTGTTTGTTCGCGTCCTCTACGACTAGAAAATGCGACAATTTATTACTAATGTAATTTCTTAGCTACAGTTTGTTTGAGTCGTGTCTATGTTGCACTTATCAGTTTTCTGTTCGGAGGGAAGAATTGGGGTGGTGCTTCTGGACCTTTTGTACTCGTACTCGTGCTTGTATTAGTCATTACCCGATGCAGACGCACTTTGACACGACTTTCCATTCACAACACTCGGCAGCATGAATCCCAACAGCAAAAATGGGTTTGAGGACATCACCGCGTCGATTGCGCAAGTGCTGAATGCGGCTGGCATTCCGTGCGTTCTCTGGGGCCACGCCCTGCTCCAAGTGCACGGCGTGCCCACGATCCTCGGTGTCAGTGCCAGCCCCTCCCAAGACAAAACAACACAACACAAGAGGTAGTAACTGACACTCAGTGCGTGTGCAGTCTATTGACTTTGTGGTCCCCGACAACGAACTGGTCACAGCAGCCAGCGCCATCGACAGCATGACGGCAGCGCCGGATGCATTGGTAGCACACTGCCCCGATGCAAACTGCTCCAAGATCTCGCCCGATCGGCCAACGCCCCCGCCATCGTTTCATGTCCACCTCAAGGCCGACTGGGGCGTGAGTGTCGGCTTGTACCTGCAGTGGAACACGCTGTGGTTCTTGCCGCCACTCGACAGCGTCCGCCGTCAGCTTCTGCTTCTGGTGCCGGGGAAGGATGGCCCGCTCCCTGCGCCCTACCTGCTCGCCACTGACCAGAAGGCGCTGCCCCCGTGGCGGCCTGGCCGTGGCAACGGCTTCATTACATCGGCTGCAGCTGCTACTACGACCCCGGTCGTGGTGGTCCAGGCGCATGTGCTTCTCGAGGCGTATATGCGCATCTACGTACGCGACGTCGACGAAACGATGGGCGGGTTTGCCCTGTCCATGATTGGGTACATGGAGGAGTACGTGGATGCCGATGGCTTGTTGGACGTGGACCAGCTGCCCGACAACGTGCGGGCGCTTTATATGATGCACCGTGACGCTTCGGTCAAGGTGAGGCCATGGACACATTTGATGCAGACAGTCTTGGGACCAGAGCCAGTCTCGCCAGCATGTACGTAGTGTTTGCTGTAACTGTTTGTCTTAAGCATCTACTTTTTTATCCATCAACGGCGCATCTGGTTTCCTCCCCCAGAGCAACGTCGCTTCGGCGTAGCCGGCGGCCTGTGCAAAGTAGTAGCCCCGCTGGTTCGTGACAAGACGCAGCGGCCCGCCGTCGTCGCCGCCGCGCTCGACCTCAAAGTCGCAGTTGTAGTGCGTGTGCCCAAACCCCCACGCTTTAACCTTGGGCGACACAAAGCACGCCTGCGCCGTCAGG
Organism: Ophiostoma montium; assembly: GCA_029299015.1. Taxonomy (NCBI): domain Eukaryota; kingdom Fungi; phylum Ascomycota; class Sordariomycetes; order Ophiostomatales; family Ophiostomataceae; genus Ophiostoma; species Ophiostoma montium. Next base: position 224,535 of record JANSMC010000012.1, read on the forward strand.
TCCGTGGCAAAGGCGCTCGTCAGCGTGTCGCTCGTGTGTTTTGGGTCGCGTGCGCGCGTGTCCAGCGTCGGGCACCAGTGCGTCAGGATCAAGATAGTGTGCACGTCGTCGTCGTCGGCCGCACAGACGGCCACCTGCTCGTTGAGCCAGGCCAAGTCGCGCGCATGTGCGGCATTGTGTGCGGCCACGTCCCAGCCGCCGCCAATGTGGTAAAAGTCGTTGACGCCCATGCTGACGGCCTCTTCGCGCGCCGGTGGGATGTGCGAGAACAGGCTGCAGCCGAGCACGACGGTGCCGTCGCCCAGCGGATAGGCACGCCGGTCGAGCACGACCAATTTGCCCAGCGTCGTGGTGTCATTTTCAGTGCGTTTTTGGTCAAAGCTGGCCTCGAGCTCGTGCAGCATGTCCATCGTGGACGGCCACGTCCCGTGGTAGGCCTCATGGTTGCCGGCCACAAAGAGCACCACCTCAAACTGGCGCAGCAGCCGCTCAAAAAAGGCGACCAGCTCGGCCTTGTGCGGCTCAACGTTGCCAATGTCGCCGATGAGCGCGAGCACCGGTGCATGGGTCTCAATCTCAAACATGTCGTAGGCCTTGGGTGCCTCCAGATGGAGATCAGACACGATCTGCACAGACATTGTAGGTGTACTCGTAGACATTGTAGATTGGAGGTTGGAGGTTGCAGATTCTGCAGTGCGTACGAAAAGCGTTGAAGTACGAATACTAGTCCCACTTTATGGCCTGTTGCCTCTTACGAATTACGAGTATATGAATGTAAACAATGTCGGCAGAAGGTGCAAGGGCGCGCAATTCAGTCACGTGGCTGAGTCGGTGATGATGAAGTGAACGGATGATGACATACAACTCACCGAGCAGTCAACTGTATTCTAGAAGAGGACTACTGCTGCAGAGCCGACTTGCTGTGCCCCATAAAACGTCTGAGCCAATACCAAATATCAATCGTGTAATTCGGGCTATTGGGATAAAACTTTGGTTTTCATTTGTATGTATTCATCGTATATTTAATGTATGAGATAAAATGTTCTTATTTTCGTTGTTCTTTTTTTCTTTTTCTTTTTCTTTTTTTTTGGATCGGTCCAGACTCAAGTGGGGTCCTTTACAGATCACTTCTCCGCGTTCGCCGTTACATTAAACTGGGTCCCTAGGCCATGTCTTACAGCGTCCAAGACATTGACTGACCTCTGTCTAGGCTTTTGCCCACGACATGCCCAATCTTGTACCAGTTTGTCCTATTCTCCTTCTCATTCTCTGTGCCAGAGTCTGCACCGTCTCTTCCATCCAGCACAATGTCGTCCCGGGAAGAGCCTCAAAAAGCCGCGCAGGCAGTGTGCTTGCACGAGTCTATATACGTTCTTCAGCCAACAAAAGGGCGGTGCTGCCATCATCGGCAGCCTTGCTTTGTGGATGCTCGTAGACTACCCGACAGATTAACGGATTTTTTTTTCTTTTGTTTTGCTCTTACTGACTGACCACTACGAGTAGACTGGGGAACTGCTCGTCCGAGGCCCCGGCCATACGCCGGCCAGTGTCAGGCGGTTTCTGCTCGCCACCCTCGACTCGCCATTTACACAGCAAGGAGAGGCTTATTTCTATGTGACGTATGTTGATTGGCATTACATTCGCGTCTAAATTACAATGTACTGGCAGGTAAGATGGTCTAGCTGGCCGGGAGATTGAATCCACGTTTGACTGGCGATATTCGAATATGGACAACACAGGACCCAGCTACCTGACCGACATAGCCTCTCTGCTATGCCACGAGGGCTACAAAATCCAGTATCTGCCAGCGGTCGACAACATCTTGCTTTAATCCATCTGAGCGGATGCCGTACCGACAGGGCGACAAAGGTGGCTGATGCGCGCCTCGCCCGAAGCCTTTTTTGGCACAGGCAGCCAAGTAGACTATGCCCCGCTCCAGCTCACGCCGGCATAGAAAGCGGTGGCAGACGAGCTCGACAATATCCTGCGCTACAGCTCGCAAACGGGAAGACTGGTGGTGTGCGAGAAGCTGGGCCTGCCCAAGAGGCCAAGAGGGAGCCAGTCTATAGGCATGCCTATGACGTGCGAGCCAAGTTGTGGTTCTTTGCACGTGTCGACGGCAAGGTGTAGTTGGATAGTGTTTTCCGAGTAGTTTTTCAAAGAGTGTTGCTTTGTATGGTGATACTCGTAGCTTGTCGTCCGACGTTGTTTGATTACTAAGCAACATAGTGTGAATAGCAATGACGCGAAGTGGGCCCTATTCCAATTCATCGTGACGTCTTTGCTTCTCGCATCCAAAGAGCTCCAGCCAAAGCACTCAAATAAGACAACCAGCGCGCGCGTACGCCGACAATAATCCACCCACCTCACCCACCCACGACCCACCATGGACAGCGCCGGGACAGCCGTCGGGCTCGAGCTCGAAGATCTCAAGGCCATTGACACGGTGCGCGCGCGGCTGGCGCAGCTGACGAGCACGGTGCAGCGGCTTCAGGGCGATGTGCTGATGAGCAACCCGCTGCCGCCGCCCGAGTCGATCCAGGCGTCGGCGTTTGTGTTGCAGCAGAACATGGCGTCGCTCAACGAGGTCATGGCGCAGCACGCCGACGTGTTTCGGCGCATTGTCGTGCACCCGGATCCCAGTTTCCCGGGGCGCACAGAAGAGCAGGTGCTGACGTCGCTGCTGCGCAAGAAGCTGGAGCCCGACGTCGAGCAGATGGCGGAGCGCGCGCGCGACAAAGCGGCGGAGCGGGGGATTGGCAAAGCGTCGTTTGCCGGGGTCAAGAAGAAGCCGTTCGGGGAGGATGAAGAAGATGAAGAAGAGGAGGAGGAAGATGACGACGACGACGACGACTCGGGCGAAGATGCCGACGAAGATGACGAAACATTCGAGGGCACCCGCCAGCCATACGGGCTGGGCGACATCTGGTACGATGCGCGGGGGTTCTGCATCAACCAGATTACAACTTTCATCCAAGAGGAGGCAGCGCAAAACTACACCAAAGAGGAGCGCGAGCAGGGCGTCGAGAACGTGCGCACAGGGCTGCGGCGGCGGCTGGACGAGGAGGACGAGGACGAGGAAGACGACGAGGACGACGAGCAGGCACAGCCACAAGCACAAGCTCAAGCACAGGCACCACCACCGCAGCCCCAAGAGCCAGAGCTGCTGCTGTGGTTTGCGTCACGTGGCGACACCAACCTGCCACGGTACGTCGACATTGAGTCGCAGCGGTCGGCGAATCTCTCTGGAGCACAGCGGCGGATGTAGGGGTGGCGGCAGCATTGGTTTACAGGCGTTGGACGGCGTTTCAAAAGGTGTTTTTTTATTTGATTCAGAGTACAGCAATAGCAGAGACTACCCTTATTGCTTGCACTTGACTTGTTATGTAAGCATGGACGTGATGACAGCCAACGGCAGCCGAAGACAGCCTGGCAACAACCACCGGGACATCTGTCCAAACAGCTCCGACGGGTAAGTGTTGCAATGCCAGCGAGGAGGCGGGCTGATGTGGCTTGTTGTGCTGGTTGTGAGTGGCTGTATTGTAGCTTGCTTACTGTAAGACGGGAGCAGTCCTGCCGATGGGTTATCGTCTCGTCTACTTGAGCAACCTGACTCTGGCCAGCAGTGTTATAGACGACAATATGCCAATATGCCAAACAAGACTACATACAACCACACATGCAATATGCCAAAGAAAAACGCACAAGAACAAACAGCCGACATGCTCTCCGGCGCCCTGGCCCCCAAACCATTTCCCTTGCTCCGTCTGCCGCCCGAGATCCGGCTCCAGATCTACCGCTGGACCATCCGTCTCGGCATCGAGGCTCCGAGGGAGAAGGAGGAGAGACAGAAACAGAAAAAAGAAAAAGAAAAAGAAATAACCGACGCACCGGTCTTCCTCGTCTCCGTCTTTGGCTCGAAGCGGCAGCAAACGCCTATCGTCTACCGCCGCGTGGTGGCGGCAGCAGACGACGACGACAACACTGCCCTGCTGCTGCCCACCCGCCCCGTCGGACGCGGCGTGCCCTCCAGCCTGCTGCGCACGAGCCGCCGCGTCTACCGCGAGGCCCGCACCGTCACCTTTGCGACGAGCGAGATCGTGTTTGTGCGCCTCTTTTCGTCGGCACTGGCCACGGCCGCCGCGTTTGTCGGGTGCGAGGAGGAGGAGGATGAGTCGTCTTCGCCTCCACACGCGGCCACGCCCTCCACGCTGTGTCCGTGGCAGCGGCACGCGATCCGGCACCTGCGCATGGAGCTCGATGCCAGCGCGCACGACATTGGCTGGCGGGCCGGCCGGGGCTGCGTGTGCGGCGCGTCGGTGCTCGACGCCGACAAGTGGATCGGGCTGTGCACGGGCCTGCGCGGCCTGCAGCATGCCCGGCTGTGTCTGGTGGTGGCGATGGCCGGGAAGCTGAACCCTTTTGAAGACTCAAAAGACCTGGAAGATAACCCCTTTCTGCACGGCCTCTTGCAGCTGCAGAGCCTCCGCGTCGTCGAGATGGAGCTCATGTGGCGAGGCCACGTTCCGCCCGACCCAGTCGACCGCGCGCACACGTGGTGCCGGGCCATGGAGCGTCGCCTGGCTGGACCCCGCGTCGTCCTCGTCGAGCGCATCTGATAGTTCGCCTTTACCCAAACCGCTGCCGCGCCAGCTCCCGCAGACTCGCAATCTTGTCCGCCTCGCGCGCCCGGTACTGCGCGCGCCGCTCGTCCAGCTCGGCCTGCCGCGCGCGCGCCTCCTCCTCGCGCCGCACCTCCCACTCGGTGCGTCTCTTTTGGGTCGTGGCCAGCATCTTTTTGTACTCTTTGACGTCGCTAGTGGTGCCGTCGCCCAGCAGCTCGTTGTCGTTGACCTCGGCCGGCCCCGGCGAACGGTCCCGAAAGGCCCGCATCGTGTCGTTGAGCATGCGCTTCTTTTCCAGCTGCCGCTCGCGCGTGCCCGCCGCCGCGCGCGGCACGAGCTCGTCGAGGCGCTCGCGCTCCTGCTTGCGGTCCATTTTGGAAGCAAGCCGCTGCGCGGCGCGGTCGGCCTTTTGCTGCGCGCGGCGGTCTTCGTCGACGAGCACGCGGCGCTCGTGCAAGTCGGCCAGTGTCGGGAGGGTTGCTGTGGCTGCTGTCACGGATGTCTTTTGCTGTGCGTCGGGCGGCAGTGCCGGGCCGTAGTCGTCGTCGTCGTCGTCGTCATCAGAACTCTCGTCTTGTGTGGCCTCTGCGGGTTGCACATTCTGCACCGTCTGCACCGTCTGCACCGTCTGCACCGTCTGCGTCTGCACCCGCAAAAACATTTGCGGCTCGTACCACTTGTCCGCCAAATCGCCCCCGTTCCACCGGTCGACAAACCGCTTCCAGCGCGCGTGCGCCGCGTCCTCGCTCAGGCCCGCCGCGACCGCAATCCCCTTTTCCGTCGCCAGGTAGTGCGCAAACAGCGCCGCAAACATGGCCCGGTCGGAGCGCGTCAGGGGTCGCGCGCCATGCGGGAGGACCGGTGCGGCGGCGGCGGCGGGTTTGCTGTCTCGCCGCCGATGCCGCCTGTGGTGGTGGTGGTGGTCGCGGGGTGACCTCGACCTCGACCGCGACCGCGACCGCGACCTTGACCGTGCACGCAACTCTTTCCCGTGTCCGGACCGATGGCGCCGATGGCGGCCGTGGTCGTGGGTCCTTTGTTCGTCCATGGCATGTGGTGATGCATGTGGTGATAAGATGAGAGACAGTGAGTTGAGCCCCAGATGAAAAAGCGTGGGGCACTCGTAGTCTGACTAAGCATGACAGAAGATTTATTCGAATTGTTTTTCTTTTATTCTTCTTATTTCTCTGATCTTGATTTGGATTACTTTGATTATTCTGATTACTTTGTTTACTTTAAATACTCTGGTTACGTTGGTTACTTTGATCACTTGATAACTCTCGATTACCTTGATTTCATAATTTGCATGATTGAAAGACCATCCAGATAATCACAAACAACCGCCCTGGGTATCCTTTAATATCCAAGTCCATCGGTCTGCCCACATCATGCAGGCCGGCCGTGTAGCGTGCAGCCAATGCACTGGCAGTCGTCGCCGCACAGACAAGAAGATTCCTCGCCCACGCACGTCGGCACCGGGTAGTTGACAAACAAAAAGTCATTGGCCGACAGCACCGGCTCGTCGGCCGTGTCCGACGGCGTAAACTCGCGCGCCGACGGTGTGTTCTCGCATCCTGACGGTGTGTACTCGCGCGCCGACTGCACAATGTTGTGCGATGCCTCGTTGTATGGATGCGCCAGGCACCCTACACAGTTGCAGGGGTCGCCGCACTGGCACATGTGCAAGAAGCCGTCCGTGTCCGTGCTGCCCGCCGTCGTCGCCATCGCCGTCGTCATTCCCGTCGTTATCCCCGTCGTCATCGCCCCCAGCTCCGCACCGTATGCCGATGCGGGCGTCATGCTGCCGTTACTGCCGTTGCTGCCGTTGGTGGTGGCAGCAGCAGCAGCAGCAGCAACATCGTCCATCACAATCAGGCTCGACCGCCATTGCGACTGCTCCAGCGGCATCGATGCCGTGCCATACTGCGGCGCATAGCGGTACCACACTGGCATCCCCTGCGGCTGTGGCGGGTATGCGGTGGCAATGTGGCCGTACATGTTGTCTGCCATGTTCTCGATGGACGGCAGCACCATCTGCGAAAGGGACGACGACGACGACGACAGCGATGTCAGTGACCCGCCGCCCGTGCTGTCGAGTGAATTCCGGCTCGAGTCGGGCGTGACCTGTGCCGATGTCGTGGCGTCTCGCGGGGTCGGCACCGATCCGCAACAGGACGACCCGGCCGGCGCGGCACGCGGGGGTGCACAGCATGACGAAGCCTCGGACATGGGGGGTACAGTCGCGGGACGCGAGTCGCGTGCTAGCAGTGCAGGCTGGGCAGGCTGGGTCGAATACGGGACGCTCTGGTACCCATTGATCTGACTGATCTGGCTGATCTGACTTGCTGCTGGCGGCTTCGTGAACCCGTCCAGCGCCGGTGCATATGGCGTCATATCCACACCCGTGCCGTACATGTACTGTGATGATGTGGGCTTATTCTCAAAAAAGCTGGTGCTGCTGCTGGGTTGGTCGTCGAGTTGAGAGTTTTGCGGGAGCTGCGCCAGTATTGCTTGCATTGCTTGCATGTGCCGCATATACCCGCCGTTGGCCGCTGAAGGATTTCCATTGGACCAAGTAGGCGGGTTCGTGGGCGGGTTCGCGGGCGGGTTCGGTGGTGGCATGGCCATATCGGCTTGTCCGAGCCCCGGGGCCATCAAACTCGGCCCCGTCGGCTGCGAGACGGACGGCTGCTTCGTGTGTGACCACGCGCCGGCCTTTGTGGCACCCGAGCCGGCGCCGGTGCTAGAGCCGTTTTTTGACACGCAACCATCACAACGCCGCGTCCGGGGGAGTGCGACCGTCACGCTGGCGCATGTGCATCGCTTATTCGGTGGATGGGGGCATATACTGAGTGGCCGGCCGGGTTTCCGGACGGGGATCATCATGCGTTCGTGTGCATGGTTGCATTTGGTTGAGCGATGGCCACGTATGCAAGGCTCGCTAGAAGGTTGGCGGTTAGTGGCGAATGTTTTGTTGTGGCATCATTGTCAACGTACCAGGCCATCTTTTGGTTGTTGATAATTGGCATTTTGAATGTGTAGGTGTGAGTGTGTGTGTGCAATGATGCTCGACTTGGGTCTTGGCCGTGCGCAAATATGAGCGGAAAGTGAAGGACTAAACCGTCAGGCAGGCAGTGAGATGCGAGCGAGCAAGATAGCAAGATGAAAACGAGTATGGCAAGTTGTGGTGGGAAGATGGGGTACAACAAAGACTGGGCGAGCCAAGACAGACCGGTGAGATCGTGCTCGGCGTAAAGCAGCACTTTGTCGAACTCGGCTGACGCTGGTTCTCACGCTGCCACAATAGACCTTCTAGTCTACTAAAATACAATGGTTAGCAGAGACGCTGCGTCGTGGCTGTCATTGTTCTCGGCACGTAAAGGAGCCCGCCCCCCTGGCCGCTGGGACGACATGATGGTGTGGCGTTTAGGCGGAGAGGTTGGCAGCAGTTCGTGAGAGTCCGGTGGGATGGCAGCTGGCAGGACGAGCCCAGCACGACAGACAAGGACAGGGCCGATACGCAGAGAGGGACGGGACTGGGGGAGGAGGGGGCCGGCTTACCTGGTGAGAAGTGCGTGGTGGGACGGCGCAAGACAAGAGTCTCGTGTGACACGTCGTTGCAGGTCTTTTGGGTCAGTCGCAGGGCAGTCGCAAGGCAGTCGCCTGGCCGGGTCGCTGGGCCGTGGTCGGTACAAGCACGGCGGTGCTGCACTCGAGGGCCGGCCCGAACTTTTTTACAAAGTGGTTGTCCTGTGGTTGTTCTGTACTCGTGAACGTTAGCGCTCAGTGGTCTCCGATTCGGGCATAGCTGATGTGATGGGAGGTGCGCTGCAGAAACGTGCTCAACGCAGGGTGTCGAGTGAGACGACGCGGGAAAGCAATGGCAAGGGACGAATGGGATGGCGTGAGGCGGCATGAGGCGGCGTGAGGCGAGCCGAACTGGTGGAGGTGGATGAGGGGCGGCCATACGACGTATCACAGGCGGCAGACGCAGACACACGAGCAGGCAAGGAGGACACCGTGGAGATGACATACATAAGAGTGGTCCATTGGTGGAGGTAGCAAAGAAGGCAGAGACGGAAGAGACGGCAGAGACGGCGGGAGGACGACGCGCGTCGGATGCGGACGGAGGACGAGAAGGATGACGGGAGACGGCCGGAGGTGGGGTGAGGCGCCGTGGGAGCGGCGTAGAAACTGGAGATGGAAAAAAAGAGTAGAAAGTTGAAAATGGTGATGGAAGTAGAGATAAAGAGTACGAGTAGGAGATGGAAAAATGTAAAGACAAATGTAAAAAAAATTAGGAAGTAGAAAGTAGAAAGTAGAAAGCCGAAAGTAGATATACTCGTAGGAAAAGAAAGAGTACGAGTACTTTGTAGAAAAGAAGATAATCAAGAAAGCGAATTGAAGATAATGGAGTCAGCAGAAAGTAATCAAGTCCGCCTACTCCATAGCACTATGAGGCGATGCGGGACGTCTAACGCAAAGACTGGACGCTTGTTAAAAAAAGTACAGAATCGATGCAGAAGCAAAAGCGGTCTAGGGCGTGCCGGGCATTCTCCGTGCAAGCTGGCTGATTCCCGGCGCGCGGTGGAGGGTGGATGGAAGGTCGCGGGTTGCGGCAGATGATGGTTTGCAAGGTGCAGAGTCAAAGCAAAGGAGGGGGGGGCGCTGGCGAAAAAAGAAGGGGGGAAATGGGCTGACTAACCAAGCCGGCTAACAGGTACTTTTTCATTGTCGGTCGCCGTCCAGCGGCACCAGAACGGACCGCAGGCACCAGACGGAAAGATCAACAGGGACGAGGTAGCGCGAGGCAAGAGCAATGGCAAAGCAAACGACAAAGTACGAGTCCTCGTGATAAAAAAAGGCAGGTGGCCGCACACGATTTGCTAGATGCAGAAGGTACTGTGGTGATCCTTTCCTACGGACGACTTTTAAATCTGTAAAAGGCAGGCATTCGACCGTGCACCAGACTTGAAACGACCATCTTGTAAAAGAAGGTGCTATCTGGTCAAAACGTATGACTAGTTGAAAGCGATTTCACCGTAGAAAGTCAGCATCGCAATATCACCCAAAATTGGACGAGAATGAGTATGATTTCGATATAAATTCAATATAGTTATATTCATATAGACAAATTTTTTTTTTCAGAGGTGAATATTTTTTTTCCAAGTAAATATGTCCAAATTCCTGTCTTCCGTTATAAGAAGTTTTTGCAGTGTTTTTGCGTTACCTTTTGACTGGTCATACTCTTTGACCAGTCAGCACCTTCTTCTAGAAGGGTGCGAGAATCAAGGCCCTGTGAAGCCCCAAAGAAAGGATGGTGCATAGCACGATTTAACATATGGGTTTGCGACGAAAGAACCGCGCGACTCGGCTTTTACTCTTGTTGATACTCGTAGACTCGAGAAAAGACACAGAAAGACGGTGGGTTCCTGTGTAACGCATGCAAAGACTTGAGGATGACTCACTCGCATGGGCTTTTATAAATACCATGCAGCTTTGCCCCCCCCTGCTGATTTTTGTTCTTTTGCCTCTTCTTTGTCTTCTTCTCCTTCTTCTCACGGTTGTTCTTTCCCCGGGTGCACTCCCTCGCCGTCCCCCCGCAATTCTTCGCCTTTTCCTCCTGTGTATGAGTACTCGTACTGTGTATGAGCAAGTTTCTATTGGTCCGTCGAGCTTGGGTGGTCCTGGGAGGTCTGGAGCCGGTCAGTGGGCTCGAGGTCGTGATTGGTGGAGCGGCCGCCAAGTCGCACTTCATCGCATCGTAACAAAGTATGAGTCGTGAGATGTGATGGATGATGGTCTTTGGTGCTGACAAAATAATTTTGATTGTTTTGATATTGGAATTCATAAAATCGGATGTTTCTCGCATGGCATTCAATCCACCTAGAAAAGACATGATTATGCCATTTTTTACCATTTGCCTCTCATTGCCACTGCACACCATCTCTTTGCATGCTTAGTCATCACACCAACGAGGACGACCACCAAGAGTGCAGCAGATGCTTGCAGACTGCATACGAGTACTGTTTGACGCAAATTCCAGTCAGCGGACCACACGTGGACAGGCTGTGGCACCATGGCACAGCACCGTCACCACCACCCTCAGTCGGCGTCGGCAAACAGATCCGCCGCCCGCATGCGTTTTCTTGGTACCACGCTGCGAGCAGTCTCATGGGTGTACTTGGTGGCAGTGGAGGTGGTAGTGGTGGTGGCAGTCGGAGTGGTAGTGGTGGCAGTCGTGCTGGTCTCAACCGTAGTAGTGGCAGCCATAGTGGTGCCAGCCGTAGTTGTGGCAGTGGCAGTGGTAGTGGCAGTGGTAGTGGCGGTCGTAGTGGCAGTCGCAGCCGTGCCAGCCGTCGGTCCAGTCGTCTGCCCCGACCCCGACCTGGCCCCGACCTCGGCGTCGTCCTCGCTCGCACTGACACTCAGATAATAATCCTCGTCGTCCCCGTCGTCGTCTGTCCCAATCTCGCCCTCTTCGCTCATCTCCGGCTCGCTGCCCACCAGCGCATGCACCTCGTCGGCCGTCAGCGGCTCGCCGTCGAGGTATGCGTTCAAGCCGTTGGCGTCAACATCCAGCGGCAGGCCGTCAATGTCCTCGTCGTCCATGCACGCCAGGTCCAGCGCCTCGTCGTCGGTATAGTCGGAGCGGTAGCCGTCGGGTGTGGTATCGGTGCGGGTGCGTGTTTCGTCGTCGAAATTTCTTGCGTTTGCTGCTGGCACGCTGCTGGCCGTTGTGTCGACCGTCTTCCAGCGGCTCTTTTTTGACATGACTGGAGCTACTGCTGCTTCCTTCTTTGCCGCACCGGCACCGGCATCACCACCGGCCTCGGCCTCGCCCTCAAACCGTGCCACGAACAAGGCCTGCGTCTCGGCCGAAAACACCGACCAGCCGTCCCACTGGCTCAGCACGAGCCCGATGCTGCGCTTCCACTTGTCGGCGCGCAGCCGGCCCCAGCGCAGACGCGTGGCCAGCCGGCCCAGCCCGCCAAAGACGTCGCGGCGCCGCAGCGCTGCCTCGAAGAGCTGGCGGAACCGCCAGGCGTGGCGGATGCCGCTCGTGGCCGACGACGACAGGATGTCGCTGACGACGTAGAGGGCGACGAGCTGCGCGGCACTCGTGTCGGCCTCGCCGTTGCCGTTGCCGTTGCCGTTGCCGTTGCCGTTGCCGTTGCCGTCGCCATTACTTGCATGGTGGTGGCCTGGATTCGCGCGCGTGCACGACAGCGGCCGCTCGACGTTGGCCACAATGGTGTCGACGACCTCGTCGGCGCCGCGTCGCGCATGGCCAAGGGCAAAGGCCGTGACGCGTGCCACGTCGCCCTTGCGCAGCCGCGTAATGGACGTCGGCAGCCGGGCCAGCAGGTGCACGAGCTGAGCCTTGGCCAGGGGGTTGAGAAATGTGTCTTTCTTGTCCGCCTCCTTTGCGTACTTGTCGCTGTCGTCGCCACCGCTTTCATCATCATCGTCATCATCACCCGAGCGGTAGGCCGCGTCGCCAACCAAGTCTTGCAGCGTCGTGGCAAACTCAAAGGGCAGCGGGCTGTCGGGCACCTTCCACGCGTGGCTGCCCGCAAACACGGGCACGTACTTGCCCCTAGTACTCGTAGTGGCCTGCAGCCCCGTCACAATCTGCCACAGCCGGTAGCGGTACCACACGCCGCCGGTGCTGCGCGCGTCCCAGAGCCACGCCCACTTGGCGTCGCGCTGCACCGCGGGCCGGCTCATCAGCAGGGCCTCAAACGCCGGGCCGTGGCTCAGCACCTGCTCAATGACCTTGTGGATCATGCGCAGCTGCAAAATGTCGCGCGGCGGCTGCACGGGAACGTGGAGCATTTCTTCACGGGTGACGGCGGCAGCCGGTGGACTGTTATACGACAATGGAGGTGGCACACCACCAGCACGGCCGTACGCTCCCGAGAAGCGGCCGTACGACGGCGGCGGTGCAAAATAGCCTGGCGTTAATTCTTGCTGTTTCTTTGGCGGCGGTGCAGCCACTGCCACGGGCTTGGCCCCAAAGGGATGCAACGACGACGTGGTCGTGTTCGTCGTCATCATCATCATCGCCGTCGTGGTCGCAGCCATGGCCACGGCCGACGACAGGTGGCGGTGCAGACTCAGATAGTAGCCAAAGCCCAGGTAGCGGTTCTGCAGCGCGCTGACCGTCGCGTCAATGTCGCTCGCCGCCGTCTCGGCCGCCAGCGTCACAATGGCCGCCACGGACTTGCGCTCGGTCGTCCCGGATGAGACTGTTGGCAAGATTCGCACGCCGTCAACAACAAGATTGCTGCTGCCCGTGACCAGCGCTTTAATGGCCGCTGGCGACGTGCCCGGTGGCATGTTGGCCAGCCGCATTGTAGGCTTGGCGGCCGCGCGTTCCTCGGCGCGGTTGACTGCCTTTTCGCGCACTTGGCCGTCTTCGTGGTCGTCGTTGTAGTTGCCGTTGTCGTCGTCGTCGTCGTCGTCACTGTTTACAAACGCACGGCGCTTCTCGGCGCCGGCCGGCATGCTAAAATGGCGGCGTCCTCCACCGACGCTGCCAATGGTGATTTTCGACGGCGGCGGCGGCTGCGGCGGCGGCGAGTGATGAGGTTGCTGCTGGAACGACCGGCTCTGCTGCCCGCCGCCCACCCCCCCGTCAAAGCTCTTGACAAACTCCTCGTAGACGGCCGCCGTCTCGGCATTGTCGCGCTGGCGCTTGGCCTCGGCCTCGGCGCGCTGGCGCTCAAACACGGACCGTTTGGCCGCCTTGGGCGGCAAGCGCGCGTTGAAGCCGGACATTATGGGTGCATGGTGGTGGTGGAGGTGATGTTGTAGTGATGTAGTGATGATGGTTGCTGTTGTACGAGTACAGAGTACGATGGTGATGAACGAGGAGCGTGTCTCGATAAGATAAGCTACCGGTCTCCACTTTAACGCTAGTGTAAGCCGCCTCCGACAACGGGTCGATCACCTCGAGGGACATTGACATCACCCCGCGTCCCCGTCCTCCCCATGGCCTATACTGCCCCCGGCTCCGTCCTGATCATCGGCAGCGGCGTCTTTGGCCTCGGCACCGCCGAGGCCTTGGTGCGCCGCCCCGAGTTTGCCAATACCACCATTACCGTCGTCGACCGCGGCTCCGGCCCCGAGGGTGACTCGGCCGATCCCGGCGGCGGCAGCGGCGGTGTTACCGATTTCCCTGCGCGCGACGCCGCCAGTATCGACTCGTCGCGCATTATCCGGAGCGACTATGCCGATCCGGCGTATGCTGCACTGGCTGCCGACGCCCTGCGCGTGTGGCGTGGCGAGGGCCGGTCAAAGGCGACAGACGATGACGACGATTATATTGGGGGTGCCGGACGCTACCGTGAGAGTGGCTATGTCTGTATCGCCGACAACGTCGAGGACACCGCCCTCAAAACTGGCATGTACTATGTCCGCGCGTGCTGGGCCAATGCACAGGCACTGGCCGCCGACGACCCGTATCTACGCAGCCGCCTGACGGAACTGCCGGACAGCGACGCCATCCGGACGGCCATCGGAACCGGCGGCACCACCGGCGACTGGGGCTACATCAACCGTGCCAGCGGCTGGGCCGACGCCGCCGCTGCCATGGCCTGGGTCTACGAGCGCGTGCGTGCGACGGGGTGTGTCACGTTTGTTCGCGGTGAGGTTGCGGCGTTTCGGAAAGAGGCCGCCGACCCCCGCCGTGTCACCGGCGTCACGCTGCACGACGGCCGCCAGCTCTCAGCCGACCTCGTCGTCGCCGCCGCCGGTGCCTGGTCCGAGTCCGTCGTGCCCAACCTGCGCAACACCCTCGTCGCCACCGGCCAGTGCCTCGGCTACATCCCCATCACCGCCGACGAGCACGCCGTCGTCACCGACATGCCCGTCGTGCTCAACCTCAGCACCGGCCTCTTTGTCATCCCACCGGCCCCCGGCGTGCTCGAGCTCAAGGTCGCGCGCCACGCCTACGGCTATATCAACCCCGCGTCCGACGCGTCCTCGGCTCCCATGACGCATCTCACGACACCCGGGCTCGCCATCCCTGCTGAGGGCGCTGCCGACCTGCGCCGTGGCCTCGCCGCCATGGTGCCGCTGCCTGGCATCGCCGACCGCCCCTTTAGCAAGACGCGCCTCTGCTGGTACACCGACACGCCGACCGGTGACTTTGTCATCGACTACCACCCGCACATGCCGGGCCTCTTTGTGGCCACTGGCGGCAGCGGCCACGGCTTCAAGTTCTTGCCGGTCCTGGGCGACAAGATTGTCGACTGCATTGTCGGGCAGTGTCCGGAAGAGTTTTGTAGGAAGTGGGCGTGGCGGGAGGCGTCTGCCGATGCAACCGCCGTGGTGACTGACGACGGCAGCCGGGGTGGGCGGCCAGGGCTGATTCTGAAGGAGGAGCTATGGGGCAGCGAAGTCGTAATCTAGTCACGTATACTCATAGAGAAGCTTATAGAAACACATAGAGAATAGAGAACTGTATGCATTATCAGGCGTAAAACCGGCACCATCCGTCTTCCCTTTGCAACGCCACGCATGCCGAATGAAAAGGATGAAGGTAAAAAGAGAAATAGAAAGAACAATGAAGAAGTATTAGTAAAGAGAAAAGGAAAAGAGAAAAGAGAAAAGAAGAACCGGATGAAAAAGTCATAACTCATAAACCCGATCCACGGGTCACACCTTGCGGAAATCTACCCAGTTAGCACACATCACTTCATAAACACAAACGACACGAGCAAAACTCACCCTGCAGCACCGGGTAAATCATCTCAAAGGCCTGGTAAATCTCCTCGCGCACCTTGGCCCCCGTCAGCACCGCCTTGCCGCTGACAAAAATCAGCAGCACCACCTTGGGCTTGATCATGCGGTAAATCAGCCCTGGAAACAGCTCCGGCTCGTACGAGCTAAAGTTGTGGTGCCGCGACGCCAGGCCCTCGAGCCGCACGGGGAAACACACGTCGCACGACGCCACAATGTTTTGGATGCGGAACTCGGCAAACTTGGCGTCAAAGCCCAGCTTCTGGATGATGCGCGCGTACTTGCGCGACGCCAGCTTGCTGTCGTCCTCCGACTTGGCACCCGT
This sequence comes from Ophiostoma montium, assembly GCA_029299015.1. Lineage (NCBI taxonomy): Eukaryota > Fungi > Ascomycota > Sordariomycetes > Ophiostomatales > Ophiostomataceae > Ophiostoma > Ophiostoma montium. The sequence continues at coordinate 240,234 of JANSMC010000012.1, forward strand.
CACCACCATCTTGCCGCTCGCAAAGATGAGCGCCGTCGTCTTGGGCTCGCGGATCCGCATAATCACGGCGGCAAACCGTTTGGGGTTGTACTCAGCGTTGCGGGCGTGCAGTGCAATCGTCTTGAGGTCGAGGCGGCACGACAGGTTGACCGTGGCCACAATGTTTTGCAGCGTCGGCACCAGGCCGCTGCCGCGCGGCATGGGGGGGGTGGCGGCCGGCGTCACGGGTGTTGTCGTCGGCGTCGGCGTCGGGCTGGCTGCGGTGCTGCTGTATGTCGTGCTGTCCGTGCTGAAAGAGCTAAAAGAGCTATCGGCCAGGATATCCACGCCGGGCTCCGTCTTGGTGGCCTGCGCGGCAAGCTGGGAGTGGCCGCCGGGGAAAGACAGTGAACCCGGCGCCGTAAAGGCCTTGGCCTGCAGCGCGTTGGCGGGGTGTGTCTGGAACGCCTCCATTGCAAAGTCGAACAAGTGAGTCGAAAGGGAAAGTCGAAAAAGTCGAGCTAAGCGAACAGTCTAACGGTTAGCCGGCGAGCAAGTAGAACCTATAAAAAGAATAGAGACAACCTACCTCGGGAGATAACAAGTCAATGTCTCCCCCAGCACGTCGGTAAAGGACTCTGCGTGGAGTGTATGGCGAGATCAAACAGAGTTGCTGAGATGACGCTACTTTATAGTCGTCGTGATGCTCTCTCTCAAAAGGACAACAACCACAAAGAGTTGCCGGGCACTGCCTGGCGGTCGGGAGGAAGGAACGACTGGCGTGCTGGATAGACGGAGGAAGGAGCGGAAGAAGCAGAAGAGAAGAAGCGGACAGACCGTGTAAGTCAGCCCGAACGGGAAGGAGGCCGGTGAATAAGGGCGGGCGGGCGGCGAATTTAATAAAATAAAAGAAACGGCAAAATAAAAACCGAAATACTCTCCGTACAAAGTACGTCACGGATCGTGCGAACCAAGGGCATTCGAGTGACTTCTTATATCCCCCGTGCACGCTCTTTTCCCTTATTGAAGGTGCCCCACTGTTTGGATGTGACCCTGAAGCTAGTGGGGGCCAGTTGCAGCCGCTGATTGGCCAACGGCTCCCCTCCTGCATCTTGACAACGGGCGTGCCATCCAATCAGACAACATGCTTGTGCTGCTGCCTGGCCGACGGGCATGTACCGGTACGGGCGTGGGCGTTTGTCTTGTGTTTCCGTCGCAATCACCATCGCAAGGGTGTTATCATGGCAATCTCTCACGAGCCGACGAGTCGACGAGTCTCGATTGCGGAGATGGAGGACGAGTATCTTTTCCGTAAGTGACGTAGGTGTTCTCCGGATGTTTGGCATGTGTCCGGGGAAGAGGAAAGAGCCCTAGTGCCTCTACACCTCTTTCCTTCTCTTTCCTTCCTACACCTCTTTCCTTCTCTTTCCTTCCTACACCCTCTTCCTCTCTGCATCCTATTGTCGTTGGCTATTGTGAATATCACCAGCTTCACTTTTCACTGCCACAATACCATCTACAAGTACGAGTAGCCACTCATCCTCGACTGCCACCCGCTACTCAATACGGAATACGATAACTCCCGTCCATCAGCCAAAATCGCCCCTTTCCCTCCTATCACAAGTGCACTCGTCACCTCCCGTCAGCTTCCGACCAGCACGTCAGCCCCCAGTCCACTCACTTCGCATCCACACCCCTCCCCCTCCCCTTTCTGCCCTGGTCAGCCTGCCTCCCTCCCTTGCAAGTTGCAAGTTGATCCTGGCATGTACCGGTACGATGAAACCGTTTGGGCGGACTGTTTGCGCCGGGCTTGAAACGAACCGGGCTTGAATTGAAGTGTTGGTGGTACTCGAACATGCCTGTCACTTGATTGCTTATTTTTATGCACGCTCATGCAACGCGCCTGATCACTCCGTATCTGCACGTCGCCTGTTTGTGGCACCCGCTCACCGACTGTTGTGTTTGCGTGTACGATACGAGTAGTCGTAAATTGCTCTTGATAATACTCCCACTCTACCTAGGTCATGTAGTATTTCGGCCCCTCGCCGCCCTGCGGCACCTGCCAGTTAATGTCCTGGTTGGGCGCCTTGATGTCGCACGTCTTGCAGTGGATGCAGTTCTGCGCGTTGATCTGGAACCGCACGCCCAGCGGCTTGCTGGCGTCCTCGACATACTCGTACACGCCGGCCGGGCAGAAGCGGTTCTCCACGCCCTGGAAGGCCGGGTACGTCTCGGCCGTGTGCTTGTCCCAGTCCTGCACCTGCAGGTGCACGGGCTGGTCCTCCTCGTGGTTGGTGCCCGTGCGCGACACGCTCGTCAGCAGGTCAAAGGTCAGCGTGCCGTCGGGCTTGGGGTAGTCGATGCGCGCGTGCTGGCTGGCCGGTTGCGTGCACTCGTAGTCGGCGTGCCGGTGCCGCAGCGTCCAGGGCATGCGGCCCTTGAGCACGAGCGCCTCGAGCCCCGAGTAGACCAGGCCGCCGTACATGCCGAGCGGCGTCTGGAAGGACGGCCGCATGTTGCGCACCTCGCGCAGTTCCTTCCAGATGGACGACTTGCGGAGCGACTCTTCGTATTCGTAGAGGAAGACCGTGGGCAGGTCGGAGGCGTCGGCGTCCTCGGCGTTCTCAGCAGCACCAGCACCTTCAATGCTTCCGGCACTGCCAATGGCCTTCCACGCCGCCTTGGCCGCCAGCATGCCCGACCGCATCGCATTGTGCGTGCCCTTGACCTTGGGCACGTTCACAAACCCGGCCGAGTCGCCCACAATGGCACCCCCCGGAAACGCCACCTTGGGAATCGACTGAAACCCGCCCTCGACCAGCGCACGCGCGCCGTACGACAGACACTTGCCGCCCTCGAGCACGTCGCGGAACAGCGCGTGCTGCTTGAGCCGCTGAAACTCCTGGTACGGCGACATCCACGGGTTCTTGTAGTCCAGCGCCGTCACCAGGCCCACGGCCACCAGGTTGTCGCCAAAGTGGTACATGAAGCTGCCGCCGTAGACGTCGTAGGGCAGCGGGTAGCCCATGGCGTGCACGATGCTGCCGCTCTTGAATTTCTCGGGCGCCACCTCCCACACCTCCTTGATGCCCAGGCCGTACGTCTGGGGGTCGCTGTCGCGCCGCAGGTCAAATTTCTTGATGACCTGCTTGCTCAAGCTGCCGTGGCACCCCTCGGCAAACAGCGTCACGCGCGCGCCAAACGCCATGCCGCGCTCAAACGACGCCTTGGGCCGGCCGTCGCGGCCCAGCCCCACGTCGTTGGTCGCGACGCCGCGCACCGACCCGTCGGCCGCGTACAGCACCTCGCTCGCCGCGAAACCGGGGTACACCTCGACGCCCACTTCCTCGGCGCGCGCGCCCAGCCACGCCACAAACTGGTTCAGGCTCACAATGTAGTTGCCGTCGTTGTGCATCTGCGGCGGCGTCGGCAGCGGCAGCGCCATGCTGCTCGTCAGAAACTTCATGCTGTCGCGGCCGGCTGGCGTCGCAAACTCGAACCGCTCCGGGTTGTCGGCGTCCAGCCAGTCGGGCAGCAGCTCGTTGAGCGCGTCGGGCTGGATCACGGCACCCGACAGCGTGTGCGCGCCCAGCTCGCCCGCCTTTTCCAGCAGCAGCACGCGGAACTCGTCGTGGCCCGCCGCGTTGGCCAGCTGCTTGAGCCGGATGGCCGCACTCAGACCCGCCGGGCCGCCGCCCACAATCACCACGTCCACCATGTCGCTCTCGCGGTCAATCGAGGCGGGGTCAAACGCCGCTTCGTCGTCGGCCGTGCGTCGCCGCGCGCTGGCGGAGAAGAATCGTGCATGTGCCGTCGTCGTCGGTGTCGGAGTTGGAGTCAGAAACGGCCGTCGTAACTTGGCGTGTGGTATCCGCCCGAGTGTGCTGCTGTTCCAGCGCGCAGTCGTCTGCAAGGCCGTCATGGCACCACGGCCGGCCTTCCAGCCGACGCGCGCGGCCACGGCATGGCCGCCGGTTGCTGAGAGCATGTGTGTGGTAGAGTAGGAGGTCGTCAGTTGATCGCGTTGATTGAGGGGTGGATGTCGTGCCGAGCTGAGAAGGAGCGGGAAGGAGCAGAGAGCAGAATGGAAAGAACGAAGAAGAACAGCAGCAGCGGCTTCCTTTTCTGGCTTGTGCTAAGTGGGCAGGCAGTACGGGCCGAGGTGCAAAGCGGCGGCAGGAGCTATGGCCGAAGACTAAGAGGAGAAATGAGGAAGAGACGGGGAAAAAAAGAAACCGAGAAGAAGGAAGCAGGAGACAGATAGAAGGGGAGTACGGAGTAGAAAGAGGCTAAAAGGAAAAGAAACGGGTTAAGAAATAAAAAGTACCCAAGACACCAAAAGAAACAACCTGGAATGTGACGTCTTCAATCTTTGACTGACAACTTCTCAATTTACCATTTATTTTCCCACTAAACTTAAAGTGGACTGCCGAGGCCAGTCGCGCAGCCAATGGCAGTGCATGCTTTACCGATGGGTACCATGGTCCAGTCACGTGCAAACACTTGCCACAAGCTCGAAATCCCCACAACTCATCCCATCTCCCAGCCGGACGGCCACCCCAGACCCATACCCATCCATCCATAGAGCTCGGTCGTCGGTGTCGGTGTCGGCGTCGTCGTTGACGCCGGGAGTGGGGGCGGGTCCCAAGAACCATAGCTCAGGCCTAGCGCACCGCCAACCCCAGGTCCACCCCCATTCCCAAGGACATAGCTCATCGGCCTGACGGGACTTGGATAGGGACATGGATAAGGGTGGTATGGACTGGGACTGGGATTGGGATTGGGAATTGCCACAGGATACCCTCCACCCTGGAAGACGGACTGGAAGGCTGGCGTCGTCGGCGTCTGTGGCGAGAGCGTCTGCGGTGAAATGGGCGTGGACGGCGCATAGAGTGGTGGCGTCTTGTCCAGCAGACCAGCCTCGTTGGCACGCAGCGGCAGCTTTTCCACCACCGCGTGCAGGGTCTCGAAGCCCGTCTGCACAAACGGCTTTGCACTAGATGCCATGTCGTGCAGCATATCCAGCGCCTTTCCGATGCTGGCAACCACGTCGGCGCGCCGCGGCAGTGTCCGGGCCGAGTCGTTGGCCAGTGCGGCGCACAGCACGGCCGCGGTGCTGAAGACGGCAAAGAAGACCATGCTGGGCTGCAGGCCGTCGGCGTGCAGTGCGTCGTGCAGCGCGTGGTTCACGTCCAAGACCGCCAAGGCTGCCTCCACGCCCCGCCGCCGCGCGCCGTCTTCGGCCGTCCCGTGTGCCGACCCCAGCACAAACGGCTTGAGCAGCGCGAGGATCAGCACGTGGGCCAGCGAGCAGAGGTGTGCCTGCTGCAGGGCGAGCCACGTCGACGCTGCCTCGTTGAAGTGATACGCCGGCGGAAGGCTGTTGAGCCACGCGCGGACCTCGGCCTCGACGGCGACGGCGGCCTCGATGGGCAGCGGCAGGGCAATGTGGCCGAACCGCTTGGCCACGCGGACCACCAGCTGGTACTGCAGCACCAGGTGCATCGCGGGGACCGGCCCGGAGTCGATGCCGCCGGGCGTGCTGTACATTCGGAGCATCGGCTGTCGGGCCGTGTAGGTGCCGTGCGTGATGATCGGCGGGCGTCCAAAGAGCACCGAGCATTTCCTGCAGGTGTTAGCTGTATTGCACGTTGGATCTTTTGTTCTAAGCTGCCGTTGTCGACCTACCAGTCCCATGTCAGAAGAAGGCACCACGCCTGTCTGCGCATGTCGCGTTCAAAGTCGTTGACATTGTCCTCGGGGTCCAGATGCATGCCTGGGGGTCAGTAAGGTTAAATCAAGACAGACATGGCCGAGAGAACCCACCCTGCTCTTGTGCCTCGTGAATGGTCGCTCCGAGCGCGTGCCATGCGGCCGTCCACTGCGACTCGGACTGTAGCCACAGCACGCCCAGCATCCGCTGCTGCACCTGGACTAGCCCGCCCGTCCCCGGGGCCACTGCTGTCCCGAGCCGCTGTGCGAGGCCATGGAAGCGCCGCGAGAGGTCGTCGGCCGACTGGCGAAACTGTGCTGCCAGCGTCTCCTTCTTGTCCGTCGAGAGGCACTGCGTTGCACAGGCGCAGACCCGCAGGATCAGGCACGTCAGCTCGGTTGCGACCGCGTCTCCGGCGTCGCGGTCCTGCCACCACTGGACGTAGTCTTGGGTGAACTGGGGGGCGTAGACGAGGTACGAGTAGTGGTTGGTACCTCCAAACAGGAAATCCTGGACCAATGTGTCTATGCCGTCAGTCCAAGTCTTTGAGAGGATCGTAAAAGAGACGCACCGGTGAGAGGCCGCTGGAGAATGTCGCGCAGATCCCACTGGAGCTCATTGCTGGTTTCGAGAGAGTCGTCTGTACTTGGTTGCTGGTGGTCGGGTCAGTCAGGTTCACAGCAGATGAAAAGAGAAAGATGCAGTCGTACCTCGATGACGGCGACGGTCTTGTTGCTCTGCCGCAAGAGTGCGTGCATCGCAGCCTCCTGGGGTGCATCCAGTTGGACAGACCGTCGCCGGACGCCTTGTCTCACATGCTTTGTCGCTTGCGACGTCGTGAAACCACCAAAGTGGCACAGGTGTGGCACTTTGCGCGCATGGCAGCGGTTGCACGGCCACGCCCGGTTGCACTGGCTGTTAGTTTGACTATGACTAGACAAGATGGAGGGAGGTTGTCGTGCATACCTTTTGCTTTCTCCTCTGGCATTCACTGCAGTTTGTTGCTGCGCCGTCTCTCTTTTTAGTGTCTGGCATGGTCGTTGGCCGGTCGTTGGATGGTCGGATGATGGTCGGATGATTGTCAGGTTGGTCGTCTGGATGTCCTGTGTTTTTGTCCCACGAGAGCGAGACCATCAGGATAAGCCATGTCCCAAGCAAAGCACCAGGACGGCCGTGTCCTAAATAAAGACGCAGCTGACGGGCGCAGGGCTTCCATCTTGCATTGCATACCAACCGCCTTCACTGGTGCGATATGCATGCAGTCAATACTCGGACTGGCTGCATCTGCATCTGCGTCTGCATCTGCATCGACACTTACGCTTTCCTTGTAAAGGCTGCTCGTTGGACGTGGTAAAGGGGGCAAGATCAAGCGAGGCTAAGCATAGGGCGAGCGAGAAGCTGCTAGGCCGGCCGTCATGTGTGTCGAAGGGTGCGCTGCTGCATGTCTTACGGCCTCATCCGCCGTGTCAGCTAGACCGTTGTGGGTGCTATCCGTCTAGCTGCATGCGTGTTGGGAGTCTGGTTGTACGGCCGAGGCTATTTGATAGCTGTGCTTGTTTGTTTCTGGCTGTTCTTTCAAACGTTCTGACGGATCTAGTCGTTCAAAACGACCAAAACAATCAACCGATCAACCGATCAAGATGCCTGATCAAACTGATCAAACAGATCGTACACTTCCACATGTCGCTAATCGGGCATTTCCGTGGCTGAGATCAATGGTATGCTGGTTCTGGGAGCTTGGGGTCCAGCCGGGGGAGTGCAGCACCCGCCATGGGTTCGTCATCCCATCCAACAAGCCATCGGATGCATGCCCTCGCGCGCGATGGTTCTCGTCACATTTCCATGGTGACATCGCATCGCCACATCATCACCGGTACCCACAAGTTTTTAGCTGCACCTTTGCGTACGAGTACTCGTAGATGGCCGGACCAGTAGCGGGCCAGTGGCAGACCAGTATCAGACCAGTTCATTGGGCTGGCCGATCACGGCCATGCAAGATGGCAGCTGGCTGTCTGAAAAAAGATTAGGGCCGCGTGTGATGGAAATTGGTGGGTGCAGACCGAGTAGGAGGAGGAGGAGGAGGAGGAGGAGGAGGCAAAGCGGGAGTCGGTAAAAGACAGTAAGCCACGCCAACTAGCGAATACTCGTTACAGCGGCAACTGGTGGCGAGGTGTGTGGGCAGGAGGCAGGAGCAATGGCAGGAGCCATGGCAGGCGCGACGAACACACCCGCTTGCACCTTCCTGCGCTCAGCCTATGTGTAGGCAGGCAGCAGGAAGGTCGTCTGCTCCTTCCTTTCGCTACTTCTCCGCACAATCGTCCTATTTTTACATTATCATCGCTCATATTATACCATACCTCCGTACGGAGTAGCCGGTCATCTATCATCTACATCAATGACACTCAGCATCTGAAGCAAGATCATCTTGTATTCCTCCATCGCTTGTCTCGTTTGCCATTTGCATCCTGCCGCTCCATCTATAAAAAGACTTAAGGAGTGCATTGTACGGCCATGCCGTCTTGAATCCATGGACGCAATATTTATTTATTGCCTAATGGGTTCCATTGCAGGGATTTTGTCTGTTGGTGTTTTTGCTGCAGCATTTGCCCGTTGGTTTGCCGTTGCATTTTCACGGCTGTCCAATGAACGGGCGCTGTACGCGTGGTCGGCGACTCGTCTGCAGTTCATGCGAATGGGCGGCAAACCAAGCGGCAAAACAACCGAGCGGCCTGATACTCGTCCCGGTCGTCGTAGCAGATGTCGTCGGTTGTCGAGGATAATGACATCATGGATGAAGCGTTCATGCAGTCGTTTTGGCATTGATTTTGTAGTCGTATGCATGTCCAGTCGTTCATGTCGTAGGAACTGCCGCCGGAACGACTGCTGGCCGTCGCAAGTCGAGAATCGCCTGCAGCCGCACGTGACCTTTGGCTCCCCAACCCGCGGGCCCTGCATCCACGTCGGGCCGCACCGCCACGTACCAGCCCCAGGCGCGGCGGTCCAGCTCGGCGGGCGTCACGTGGTCGGCCCAGCTGTCGTAGAGCAGGCGCAGCGCGCCCAGCAGCAGGCCGAGGTTGGCCTCTCGTTCGGCGTCGAGCTGCTTGAGCGTCTTTTTCTTTTTCGCAGCGGCGTTGGCAGCGTCGTCGTCGTCGGGCGATGCAAAGCTCTTGAGAAGGTACTGGCGAGCCCCCTCGGGCCGGTGGATGGGCATGCCGACGTCGGTCCAGTCCGAAGTTGGCCCGGTGCGGTCCCTTGAGCTGTCTTTTGATCTATCCTTGTCCTTGTCCCTGCTGAGATCCAACCCCCAGGCTGCCTCGCCGCTGAGAGTGACCGCCGCCCCCGACAGCCGCAGCCGCTCCGACAAGACGCCCGTGACGCAGTTGCGCATTAGCCGGAACCGGTCGGGCCCGAGCATGGTGCCGCCGAACCAGCGCGTCAGCACGACCAGCGTGTCGACGGCGCCGACGTCGGTCATGACGCGCAGCATGAGGTCGCCGCAGGCCGTCTCGCCGTCGTCGTAGCAGTCCTGGCGGACGCTGCTGGCAAAGCTGCCGGTGCCGCGCACGCGGTAGGCCCAGGCGTTGTGTTCGGCCGTTTGCAGCTGGGGGTGGCGCTCAAAGAGGGACCGCATGAGGGCGGCACGCTGGCCGGCGTCGGTCATGGTGATGGCGCGGGCGACAAAGGTTGAGCCCTTGAGGGTGATGGTCTGGCTGACGGACCAGCCGGTGGGGGTGGCGGTAGTCGGAGCCGGGGCCGGAGTAGGAGTAGAGGGAGCCGGCTGGTGAGTGGGTTCAGCCGGACCATCGACCAGACCAACCGCCTCTCCATTGGTTACTCCTCCAAGACTGACCTCCTCCTCACCCTTCCACGTGTACCCACTCCGCTTCAGCACGGAAATCTCCCGCCCCATGATGCGGATCCGCGGCTGGCCGGCACCCCAGCCCCCTTCGTCGTCGTCAACATTACCTCCCCGCTCGATGCCGAGACTAATCGCTTTCGTCCGCGAGTTGGCGCTGACGACGGCCTGAGCCAGGCTGAGGCGGCTCGACACGGGCTGCTCGGGCATGGTGTAGCGCAGCAGCTCGACGGCAAAGGCGAGGACGAGCGGTGCGCGGTTGGTGACGATGACGGTGCGGGCAATGCGGGCTTCGGCGTCGTCGTCGTCGGCGTCGGCGGCGGCGTCGGCGACAACGACGGGCAGCGCCAGCGACTGCTCCAGCTCGGCGGGTGTCAGCAGCGGAGCGGCGCCAAACAAGCGGCCCTCGCTCTTGGCGCGTTTTGCGTCTGACTCAACGGATGACGCCGCTCGTTTGCTGCCGCTGCTGCTGCCCTTCTTCACTGCCGCCTTGCAACTGGCCTGCAACGACTTGCCCGCGTCGCCAACCGCATCTTTGACCGTGGCCGGCGCGGCGTCGGCAATGTCGCGGATGCTGCGCAAGCCGGCGGCCTGCAATGCCTTAACCTGGGTCATGGCCTGCAGAATGGGCAGGCGGCGCGTCGTCGTGAGCAGGCGCAGCAGGTCCTGCAGGTCTTTTTCGGGCGACGCCATGGTGGTTGTCGTTGTCGAGGTGAGAGTACACGGAAGTACGAGTAAATAGGTGCTCCACTTTCCACCACATGCGGTCATAAGTGGATCCACTCGATTGACGAATCACCGTCCTTGGCCCAACGTCAAATTCGGCTTCTCATCGACGAAGCTCAGCTTGATCGACTTGCACACTTCGAGACCAGCATCCCGCCCTGAGACACACGCCATGTCGTATGCTCTTGCCGCCCGGGCCGGTGTGCCCAGGGTGCTGCTGCGCACACGGCATAGCCCGTGGTCGCCGTCACTACTGTCGTCATCACATCCACTATCACCATCACCATCACTATCACCACCACAGTCAACACCACCGTCGACACAACGATGGCTGTCCATGACGCCCACACCCCCGCGCCTGCGCCGCCCGCCGCGCACCCGCAGGACCGACCCCCGCAGCGACGTCTGGCCCGACTCGGTCAACAGCGCGCCCGCCAAGCCGCCCGCCTTCCGCCACGCGACGCCGCGCCTGCCCAGCGAGGCCGAGATGGAGTATGAGAAGGACGACGAGAACGAGACCGACAATGAGCACGACGAGGCCGCCGACCGCGCGCGCGCCCGCCGCGAGCACGACGAGCGCACGCGCCGCGGCTACCAGGAGCACCGCCAGTCCGTCGACCAGCTGTTTGCGCAGCGCCAGCTGCCCCTGGTGGGCGCCGCCCTGGCTGCCGGCCTGCTTGGGTTTTGCACCATGCCGCTGCTCTTTGAGTGGATCATGGGGCGGTGCAATTGTGGCGATGACGCTGCCGCCGCTGCCGAGACCATTTCCCCCGACGCTGTGCCCACGGGCCTGCCGCCCATGGGCGCCGCCGCCTTTGACGTCTCGCTCGACGTGCCCGAGCGCATGATGGGCATCGGCCGCCTGCGCACGCGCCTCGCCGCCGCGTGCCAGGGCGACGTGCTCGAGGTCGCCGTCGGCACCGGCCGCAACATCCGCCACTACGCCTGGAACCCCTACGTGTTTGAGCCCGAGCACGCCAAGATCCCCGCCATCGCCCCCGACCTCGGCGACGCGCGCCCGCTCACCTCCTTTACGGGCGTCGACCTGTCCGGCGAAGCGCTGGGCATTGCCCGCCGCCGCCTGCGCGTCAACGTGCCTGCCGTGCGCCGCGCCGTCCAGAAGTTGGGGCCCAAAGGCGAGGCCGAGTTTACCGCGCCCATTCCCGAGGGCAACGAGGGCAACTCCGGTGGCAGCAACCCACCTACTCTTGTTTTCAACATGCTTGATGACCGCCTGCGGCTGTTCCGCGGCGACGCTCTCGCTGCCGCACTGCCACCCGCCGTCGCCGACCTGCCGCCCGCCCCGCGCGCACCCAACAAGCCGGCCGAGCCCCAGACCCACCCGGGCCGCTACGACACCGTCGTGCAGACGTTTGGCCTCTGCTCCGTCGCCGACCCCGTTGTCCTGCTGCAGCACATGGCCGCCGTCGTCAAGCCCGACACGGGCCGCATCCTGCTGCTCGAGCACGGCCGCGGCCGCTGGGGGCTCGTCAACGGGCTGCTGGACCGCTACGCCGGCCGCCACTTCACGCGCTTTGGCTGCTGGTGGAACCGCGACCTCATGAGCATCGTCGACAAGGCCACGGCCGCCGTGCCTGGCCTCGAGGTCGTCGAGGTCACGCGTCCGGGCTGGTTCCAGTTTGGCACCCTCTACTGGATCGAGCTGAGGGTCAAGTCGTTGTAATAAAATAGAACACAAATCATTTGCCACTCATACTAGACATTACTTTACAGTCTCTTTGCATATTGCCCAACATTCGTATCAACTAGGAGACAGAAACACGCACGCACAGCTGTGCGACGTTGCTTGCTAGACTAAAGTAAACGAAACGAAACAGCAACAGCAAACAGACCAGACGCCTCCTTTAACGAATAACCCCCTAAACGACAATATCCGTAGCAGTACATGAAAACAGATCCCAGCTTTTTTTTTTTGACCGACCAAACCCAAGCAACAAAGATGACAGCAAACGAGAAAAGGAAAAGGAAAACACAAACAATGAGAAAGAGAAAAAATACAGTCATGCCTCAGCACTAAACGTTACACGCCACCGTTTTCGCAGGGATGTGAGTGAGAGGAGAGGGACAGAATAGGAGAGGGCAGAAGAGGACATGACAAAAGAGGACATGACAAAAGAGGACAAGACAAGAGGAGAGGATCAAATGGGTATAATAAGAAAGAACAAGATCCTAGCCCTCAAGGGTGTCGACAACGCCGTCCACGGCACCGTCAAAGGCGTTGTCGAGCTCGTCCAGGCCAATGGGCTCGTGGTCACTGTCCCACCCAAGGCCGATCTCCGAGTTGTAGCGCCGCAAAAGGTTGACGAGCTCGTCGTGCTCGTAGTGGCCCTCGTCTGGCGCGCTGAGGTGCGGACGCAGGGCCGCAATCGCCGCGTTGGCGCTGCCGGGCGGAAGACCAAGACGCCGCGACTGGTGCCCAAACAGCAGCTGCTCCGTCGACGCCGAGTTGGACGACGCCATAAACGCCGCCACCAGCGCCGTCGCGTTGGGATTGCACGGCTTGAGCATGTAGCGGCTGCCCGACAACTTTTGCTTCTGCAGCCCCTCGGCCGTCTGCGTAAACTCCTTCTCGTCGCGCTCCAGCGGCGGCGACGCTCCGCGCTGCAGCCGGGGAGCCGGCAGCAGGCCCGCAGCCTGGGCGTAGGGCAGGACACGGTTCCGCGCCAACGGCATCAGGTAGTCGGCGTCAAAATCGTACTCGTCAAAAAACGTCGTCAGCTCGACCTCGGGCGACGGGCTGAGCTCGCGCCGGCGCTCGTCCTCGGCAGCATCGGAGCTGGTTGGCGCACTCGACATGGGCGGCGTGACAATGCTGGTGCGCGGCACGATAAAGTGCACAGACGAGGCGTCGGGCAGCGGCTGGTGGCGGCAGGTGGTGAGGTAGTAGTAGGTGCGGCGCGGGTGGATGTTCTCGAGCTGCTTGGCCAGGGGGCATTTTCTGGTGGCGGTCCAGCAGGGGCGCTTCATAAAGGACGAGAGGCGCGAGCAGATGATGGCCGAGGGGTTTGCCGATCTTTGTTTTTGTTAGTCCGATGCAAGTCAATGGAGAATGGAGAATAAGACAGAAAAACAAGAAAAGAACCTACTGTTGAACACATTTCAGACGCAGCATCAGGTGGCTTTCGAGCTCCTTGATCAGGTGCGGCCGGTTGCCTGTGGACTGCAGCAGCTCGACAACGGCCTGCACGATGTCGTCGTTGTGGTTGTCGTAGTCGATCGGGGCGTGGATGTCGCCATCCTCTTGCTCGACAGATGCGTGGCGAGAGGGCGATGCGGGTGGCGTCGTCGTGTGCATGGCAGACGCCGACGAAGAGTTGCGCCGCTTGACCCGTTTATTGCTGCCGGCATCAGCCGGCGCGGCTCGTTTTGAAGGCATGATGGCGGATGTGTCGGAGATGCAGACAGACGAGACGGAGGATGCGGCAGACGAGAGGGATGAGGTGGAGGAGGAAGGAGACGAGGGAGACGTGGAGAATGGAGAGGCCGCGCGAGTCGAATGCGACGGTGCGGTCAGAGGTTGGGAACGGGTGGCGGTGGTGGTGGTGGTGGTAGAGGTGGTAGTAGTAGTAGCGGTACTTGAGTAAGAAGCTGGGGCCTGTTTTGTGGCGGCGCGAGCGGCGTTAGTAACAGGAACGTGGATGCCCAGCGACGGCAGCGAGAGCGATTTGCGGCGAGTATTGTAAGGCATGACGGGAGGCGGGTGATGGGGGATGGAAATAGGAATGGAGATGGCGATGAGTGATGGTTGATGCGGGTGATGGCGGGTAATGCAAGGGATGGAGACAATAGGGGATGGAGGGAGGGAAAATGAGTAAACAAAAAAAAAGAAAGAAAAAGAAGAAACGGGGGGGGGGGGGAAGGGTCTATGGAGTATGGAGTAGGGGGAGGGAAAATAGGAAAATACAAGTAGAAGTAATAATAAGAGATATGAAAGAAGAAGGAAATGAGAGGATGAAAGAATAAAAAAAAAAGGGTAAAAGGCAAGTATCGTGGCAGCAGAAGAGAAACGAGGAGAGGAAGAGGAAGAGGAAGAGAAGGAAACGACAAGAGGAAAAGAAGGAGAAACGACAAGAGGAAAAAAGAGGAAAAAGGAAAAGGGAAAAAGGGCAGCTCAATAGAACTGCAGAATGGGCAGAAAAAAAGAAGGCAAAAGGCAGCAGGAAGGAGCCAAATGGCAAAAGGAAAGAGCAGAAATATGGAAACAGGAGAGCTGCGATTCGCTGGAAATGGCAGAGGGTGGTGTCTTTACTCACCTGGTGGTGTGGTGAAGATACTACGGTAGAAGCCGACTGGATAAGGTGAGGACGAGATACGAGTACTCGTAGATGTACTGAGTAGGAGGGAGTACGAAAGATACTTCGTAGATAGCAATGCGCGTGGGATCGGACAAGGTGAACATGCAATGGAGTGAGGAGGGGGGAAGGAGAAGAAAAGAAAAGAAAAGATGGAGGAGGAGAAGAAAAAAAAAAGAGAAAAGAGAAAAGAGAAACGTGTTTCGCAGTGTTACCTGGGTCGCTTGCGCCTTCCTGTTGTTTGAGTCGGCTCTTGTTTGCACGGTCGCTCTTGCCGTTGACCAGGTTCTGAGGATTACTGCAGGAAGGTGCGAATGTTTGTTGACGGCAGGTGCGATTCTTTGTCCTTTCCTTTCTATTAACACAGCATTGTTTTCTCATCCACTACCACATTTCTTCTTTTCTTTCGCCTCCATTGTCCTCGTAGCTACATCTGTCCAAGTACTTACTGAGTAGCTCCCTCCTCTTCGTCCTTCCTCAGCTCTTACGATGCCGACAACAAGGGGCGAGAAAAAGTACCGCTAGCACGAAGAACAAAAAAAAAAGTTTGCTGTTGGCCGGGGCGGGCGGTAAGGCCAGAGCAAAGTGGATCAGGGTGGGTCATTTTGCTAATACGGAGTGCAGGTACGGTACGAGTACAAAGTACAAAGTACGGAGTACTCTTACTCAGTACTTTGTACATATCGTACTAAGGAAGGAAGCAAGAACTGTGAGGCTCTCTTGGCCCCAACTCGCAATCACGAGATGGCACGCAGCGATCAATGCATGCAGACGTATTTTTGATTTCGTGATTCTACGGGTCGTCAGCGCAGTGGGCAGTCTCCATACTCCGTACGGAGCACTCGTACGAGTACACTCAAATTACTCAGTACGTACTGAGTACTCCGTACGGAGCATGTTTGATAATCTTGCTTGTCCCGCTGAGAGGAAAACATTATTAATAACAGCGGTTTATTGGAGGCTTTTTTGAGGAAGAAGAAGCTGTTATTAATGAAAACAGGCGTACGGCGTCCTGAAAAATTTCTTCAGGGGACGAGTACGTAGCGACGGGCACAGAGTTTTCCGTCTCGTGCCACCTTGCCCGTATGGGACTTGCCGTCATAGCTACGGAGTACGGAGTACGAGTAACCAGACGCATTCTTTTCTTCTTTCAACTTTTTTTTTCTTCTTAGCGCGCCCAATCAGGATAGACGGCATGCGCAGTCCCACTTATCTGGACGGGAGCTTCACCGTTTCGATGCGCTGCTGCAGGAGACGACAGGGGGGGGGCACAAAAGTACGAGTACGGAGTACGAACGAGTATGGAGTACGGAGTTGGAGTACGGAGTAGGAAAAGTTGGGAAGGGGAAAAGATGAAAAAAAAAGTGAAAAAGTAGGCAACGACGCAGTCGCCATGCGCAGGCAGGCAAGGTGATGACATACCCGTAGAAAAAGAAGAAGAAAAAAGAGAGGTGACTTGCATGAATGAAAAGATTGAGAGGGAAAATCTTACATAAGCAATCGAAAAGCGGTCAATGCTCAGGCGCAACCAACGACTTAAACAAGGAGGTGGGGCACTGCACGGTACTTGACACCAACATGCGGGCAAACGGAGACTGCGTTGCTCTGATCACAGAGATGGAGAGACGTACGTCTTTTTTTGATGCGCTGGTGATCGTTTATTCGGTGATCGTCAATAGTCTCGTACGAATACTAAGTACGAGTACATGTTACTTGTCACTTGTTAGTCTACTCGTACAGAGCATGCACCGTATGCACCGTCTTTTTCTCTCTCGTTCTCTCTTTCTCTCTTTCTCTCTTCTCTACTATTCGCTGTATTATTCTCCCTATTATCTACTCCGTACGGAGTACTCGTTCCCGTATTGCTTCCTTTCACCCTCGACCACCTGACGTCCACATGGAATGTGGGATAAATGTGGGCGACTGGGATAATGGGATAATACTTTGTAAAGTCGAGCCAGATCAGCCAATCATAGCACACCGAAAGGGCGATTGCCGCCCCACCTTGACATCATGTCGGCCTGCACGAGGCGATCTAGGAGACGGGGAGGAGGATGAGGAATTGGAAAAAAAAGATGAGCGATGAGCGATGAGTGATGGGCGATGAGGGGACGGAGGAGTCGAGCACGGGATGATAGCTGATAAAGAAAAGATACAGTGGCTGTCGGTCTAGACTTACGAGTACGAGTAGATACTTCGTAGATGCACGCGTCAGACTAATAAAAGCTTGTGCAAGCTGAGTGATGCTTTCTTGGTGTCAAAGTGACTACTCGTACGGAGTACTCATAGTCAATGCCCCAATACTCCGTACGTTGTCATCAACTCAGATTGCATGCATCCACGTCTCCGTACCCGTAATACGCAACCACCTGGACCTTCCCAATCCGGCCTTTTTCCATGGCCCTTTACATGGTCTTATTTACATATTAATATTTACTCCGTGCAAAAACAGAAGAAATAAAAATAAAAATAAAGAATACACTACTGCATGCGACCCTGTCGCTTGGGGTAGGCGGTGAGCGAGGCCGCAAAGACACGCAGCAAATGAGCTGCGTGCCTAAAAAAAAAAGAGAGATCGAAACACGCGCGAGGAGCGCCTGCATATGCACGCACGGCACGAAAGGCGGTGTGCAACGAGGACAAGCTACGAATAGTCTGTACTGCTGTACAGAGTACGTCGGCGGTGTGTGGCTGATTGAGGGTCGTCTTGCAATATGAAGGACAAAGAATACGGACAAAGAATACAAAACGTGTCGTGTCATGATGAGTCAGCTGTCGTCACGCCCAACGTCACTCTTTCAGGCTTTCAGACTTTGAGAACATGCTTGCCCTGGAACAGAATACAAAAGAACTGCAACCCAAACGCCCGCGCCGTCATAATGCCCGAGCAAACCCGCCGTATCGTAAACGTAGTGATATAAAGACACGACACAAGATAAAAGTACAAGTCGTTGCATGGTGATGGGTCGTCGATGGTTGAGTCTGATATAGTCGACGTTATAATAAGAGTCGGTAGCCGACATGGCGAGTCAAAGCTGGCAGGGTGTGGTTCCCTCTGTACCCCCAAACTTGTCGAGTATTGTCCGAAGGCCCAGCTTCTAGGTCCGCATATCCTCCGACACGCTCGTCATGTCCAACGTCTGCGACGTCTGCTCCTCCTACAGCCGCAGTAAACCCGCAAAGCGTTCGGCGATCTGGTGGTCAGCAAGGCAAATTAAAAAGACAAAAGAGAAAAAAAAACTCACATCCGGCTGAGCCTTGATAAATGGCAGCTCCGTAAACATGTACTTGTGCGTGCGCACCAGCTCCAGCGCCACGTACAGCACCCCCCACGGCCGTGGCCAGTAGTTGAGCAGCCGCTCAAAGAGCACGCGGAAAATGGTCTCCTGGATCGCATGGTCCTCGGCGTCGGCGGCATCGCGTGCCACGGCAAACATGTCGAGCAGCACAAGCCCGAAAAAGGCCGTGTGCGCGTTGGGGTAGCGCAGCTGGTTGACCATGCTGGCCACAAACACGTAGCGGCCCTCGGCCGACAGCTCGTGCAGCAGCATCGTCAGCGTCGCGGCATCGGGCCGGCCGGGCGCGTACACAGGCTCGTCGGTGCTGCGGGCGCGTGCAGCCGCGTGGTTGCCAATGTAAAAGACGACGGCGTCGACAACGCGCCGGTCCGTCGCCATCGGCAGCAAGCCGGTCTTGGTCGTCTCAGTGGTGCCGACGGCGTACTTGATGTGCGCCACGACGTCCTCGGTCGGCCCGGTCGTCAACGCCTTGTCCAGCAGCCCGACGAGGCCCAGCGGCTGCAGCACGGCCACCGGGTCGAACACGCTCACCGGCGCCACGGCCGCTTCGTCCAGCTCGTCGAGCCGCGCACCCGCCGGCAGCAGCGCGTCCGGCACCTTGGCCACGCTGGCTGGCGTGGCTGACAGCACAATGTTGGCCAGCTGCTCCATGTTGGCCGGCAGCAAGGCGCACAGCTCGACGTGGTTGGCGGCCAGGTAGTCGGGGAAGTCGTGGTTCAGCACGAGCAGCAGCTTGCCGCAGATGCGCACCAGCTCGCGGCCAAACACGGACACCGGCGGCGACGGCAGCAGCCCGCGCGTGTAGCCGAGCAGCTGCTTGAGCATCTTGGTGAGGGCCGCCGCACCCGGGCCGCTCACTCCGCCCGGCACCTGCAGCAGCGCCGGCAGCAGCACGCGGTGCTTGATCAGGTCGGCCCAGGCAAACACAAAGAACTCAAAGTTGTCGGGGCCCAGCAGGTTGAAGCGAGCTGCCACGCGCAACGCCATATCGGCCCGCTCGGCCGCGCCAAAGTGCGCAAACACGTTGTTGATGGCGTGCACCACCTGCGAGAAGAAGCGGTAAAAGATGCGCTGGTTGAAGCCGTTGCCGCGCTGCACAAAGTGGTGGTTCATCACCAGCGTCGCCAGCGACAGGATCGAGTCCAGCATCTTGACGCGCGGCGACCCGGCCACCGTCGCCTCGTCGTCGCCGTCCTCGGCCCCCGCGCCGTCCGTCATCGCCGCCACAATGTCCGCCAGCGCATCCACGCCGTCGTACCCGTCCGCCAGCGACCCGCTCGACTGCTGCACCAGCTCGTACCGCTCCGTCGCCTTGTCCATCGCCAGCCACAGGAACCGGAACAGGTCCTCGCTCGTGCCAATCAACCCCTTGGCCCGCATCTGCTCCGCGAAAATGTACGGCATCGTCTCCGGCAGCCGCGGTCGCCGCCACAGGTTCGTCCACTCGTCAAACACGTACTCCATCTGGTCGCGCTTGTACTTTTCGCCACCACCCACCATCGCCGGCCGCAGGAAGTTGGTCTTGAGCTCCGCCGCCCCCGCCACGCCCGGCTCTTCGTCTGCCCACGCCCACGCCGCCGCCAAACTGTTGGCCAGGTCCGCATACATGACGTGTGTTGCGTCGCTCAGCAGCGTCTGCTCCAGCAGCCGCGTAAAGAACACAATCGAGTTCTCCTTGTGCTGCTGCAGCGACGTCGCCATGGCCCCGTCGATGATAGTCCAGTCCAGCAGCCCCGTCGGCAGCAGCGCCGCAATCAGCGGCAGCCGCAGAAACGCCGTCGCCGGCTGGTTGTGGAAGAAGTGGCTGATCCGGTTAGCCAGCACGGGGCCGGCAATCTTGCGCAGCGTCTCCAGCACGTGCACCACGCTCTCCAGCGTCAGGCTGTCCTCCGCGCTGAACAGCATCGGGCACACCTGGTCCGCCGCATACAGCGGCAGGTCCTCGGCCGACTGCTGCGCCTTGATGATCGTCTGCACCAGCGCGTCGATCACGTCCAGCACCGCGTGCGGCCGTGGCAGCTCGGCGAAATGCTCCTCTGTCGCCTCCGTCGCCGCCCGCTGCAGCTCGTGCACCAGCTTGCTCACCCGCTCCAGCACTGCCCGCACGTCCACGCTCGGCCCGGCTGCCCGGCCCCCGTTCACCATCCCGGACCCAATCGCGCCGCTGTTGACGTTGACGTTGGCCCCGTGGATACCGGGGTAGCCCTGCAGCTGTGCGCTGCCTCCCGCCGGCACCGGCGTCTCCGAGGCCGACGCAATGTTGGCCAGTGCGCTGTACTGATCCTGCAGCACGTCGTTGGCCAGCGACCGCGTCGCGTCCGACGTCGACGCCACGTGGGCTGCCGTCGCCGTCGCTGCCGCTGCTGCCGCCGGCCGTGGGTGCCGTGCAAAGTCGTCGTAGATGGCCATCTGGTCCGCGTTGAGCCCCGGGTTGTTGGGCGCCAGCTTGTATGGGTTCGGAATCGTCGACGCCCACCGGCTCACCGGGTGGTCCAAGAACGGCTCGTTGGGCCGCTGCTCGCGGTGTCGCCGCCGCGTCGCCAAGTCCGCCTCAATCATCTCCTCAATCTCGTACGCCGCGCGGTCCTCTGTCGCCTTTTCAATGACGCCGGCCGCAATGTCCAGGTTCGAGTTGACGCACATAATGACCGTGCCCTCCGGCAGCCCCCCCTGGGGGAGATCGCCCGACAGCGTCCGCAGGTAGTTGCTGAAGTTGGCCCGCAGGGGCTCCTTGCTCGTGACCAGCGCCAGGCTGCCCGCCGTCGCCTTGACCATGCTGACTGCCGCCGTGCGCAGCCGCGTCTCGTCGGGCTCCGTCGCAAAGTCCTTGTGCACCATCTGCTGCGTCGCAATCGCCGCAATCGCCACCGACCGGTCCACCACCTGCTGGATAATGTCCTGCAGCGCCCGCACCAGCGACTGCCGCACAATCTCCTCCAGCCGCGCGCTGCTCACCACCATCTCGCTCACCATCGGCACGTTGACGCTCGTAATCAGCTCCGGGATCGTCGTCACCATGCTCGGCACCGCGCTGTGGCCCAGGTTATGCGTTGCCACCTGCGCGAGCCCATTGAGCGCCATGTTTTCAAACGAGTCCGGGTGGTCCGGCGGCAGCTCGGCCGCACTGTCGACCGCCACGCGGTTCAATATCTCGCCCGACGGCTCAATGCTCTTGTGGTCGATGCTCAGCGTCTGGCACAGCACCTCGATTTCAAACTTGAGATTCAGCTTGAGCTCGGCGTTGTGGTACAGGTCGATCAGGAAATGGATAATGTCCATCAGCCACGGGTTCGGCGGCCGGAACACGTTGCTCTTCTCGCCCTGGCTCAGCACCTTGCACACAAACGGAATCA
Source organism: Ophiostoma montium (assembly GCA_029299015.1). Classification (NCBI taxonomy): domain Eukaryota; kingdom Fungi; phylum Ascomycota; class Sordariomycetes; order Ophiostomatales; family Ophiostomataceae; genus Ophiostoma; species Ophiostoma montium. Next base: position 261,473 of record JANSMC010000012.1, read on the forward strand.
CCACAATCAGCCGCTTCGTGTCGTGTGCCTCAATGAGCAGCTGCTTGAAAGCAATGTTGCGCTGTCGGATCGGCTTGTCGCGCGCCAGCGTCAGCAGGCCCAGCCAGCCGCCCAGGTTCTTGAGGTGCGACCGCTCCGTCGAGTTTTGCATCGTCGCCTCCGAGTTGAGCATGCGTGCCACGCTCGCATACGTCGCGCGCAGCACCTCGGCCCACAGCGTCTTGTCCTCGAACAGGCTGACCAGCTGCAGATACACCTGGTGAAAGTTGGGCTGCATCTTGGCCCGCTCCTCCACCAGGTGGCTTGCAAACCAGTGCAGGAACCGCGCCTCTACCGCCGGACCAACCTCTTGGAACATGGCCTGCAGCGTGCTCGCCGTCACGTTGTTGAGCATAAACTGGATCTTGCCCTGCGTGTCCGCGTCGGGGTTCTCGTAGCCGGCGCTCGCCGGGATCGGGTCCACGTTGATCGACGCAAACGGCGGCAGCTCCGAGCCCGACCCGTCGTCGGCGTTGCCATTAGTCAGGCCGTCGCCGCCGCGCAGCGAAGCCCCACTCAGCGCCGGCTCCTCCTCGTACTCGCGCACCACGTCGCCCGCCTTCTTCCACGCCTCGTGGCCCTGCAGGCTCTTGCACGCCAGCAGCTGCCGGCAGAACCCTGGCCACTCGCGGAACCGCGGGTACAGCTGCATCAGCGCCTGCAGCCCAAACTTGAACATGTGCTCGTCCGGCTTGTGGTCGCGGATGGCCTCCAGGATCATGCCCAGGCCCACCTTGAGCGGCAGGTCCGAGATCAGCTTGTGCGACATCAGCCCGCCAAACAGCACCGCCGTCGTCGCCAGCGCCTCCACCGGGTAGTCGCCAAAGTGGCTGTACTCTTCAAACAGGCTGTTGATCATGCACGCAAAAATGTCCTGCTCCAGCGGGTCGCGCGACCGCTTGTAATGGTCCATGATTCGCACAACCTCGCGCACCTCGATTTCGTTGCCGTACATCTTCTTGAAGTGCTCCTCCATCTTGGTGTTGGCCTCGGGCGGCAGCGTGTGCCCGCCGAGCTCGTTTGTCGCGATAATGTCGTCGTAGCCCTCGCCGTAATTAATCAACCGCGGGTACACCGCAATGCACTGCCGCTGCAGGTTCACAATCTGCGGGATCGGCCGCGTCGTGGGGAAGTAGCTCTCAAGAATCCCGAGCAGCGCTGCCACCGTGCGCACATTCATCGGGACGTTAGCCGGATGCATTCCCAGCGACGCCTGGCCGTCGGCGCGCGCACCCTCGAGCGCTGACTTGATTTCGAGAAAGTGCAGCAGAGGCGTCGCAAACTCGGCCTTGCGGTCCGCATTGTGCGCCGCCCACTCTGTCAGGTCCACGTAGCCCTGCCCGTGGGCGTACGCGACCAGGTCAAGGCCGAACCCGTTGACAAGGTAAATGAGCTCATTCAGCCAGCCGTGCTTGACAGCGTGCTCAAAGATAATGGGCAGCTCGCCCGGCTGGCGTGCGTGGGCACTGACGAGCTGCTCAATCACCCATTCCTTGTTCTTCCGCCACAGGCTGTCAAAGACAAATTCCCAGTTGGACTGCTGCTTGTACAGGAATCCCTCAAACAGCGTCGTCAGCGTGTCCACCGCCATCTCCGGCCACGGCTTTGCCACGACGGAGGCCGACACGATGAAAATGTCAATGTTGGGCACGACCACTGTCTTAAAGAGCCGGCGCGCCTCGACATTCGTGGATGCGTGCGTCGAGTGCAGCGCCGTGTGGAAAATGGCCGAGATAGCGGCGAGCGACGCCAGGGGGTGCTTGGCGGCTTCGGTGGCGCGCTGGCGCACTTCGGGCGACGACTCGGCGTACTCGTCAATGGTAAACGTCAGCTGCACGCCGGGAATGCTGGTGGCATCGAGCTGCTCTGGAGACAGCGACGCAAAGGCGGCCAGGAACGAGAGCTGCGTTTCCGGATTCTCCCAGCTGCCGCCCCAGAGGTGCTGGATGTCGAGCGAGGCCAGGTCGTCGCGCGCAATGGGCACGAGGGCGTTGTACAGCCGCAAAAACTGCGTGGGCGAGACGCGCGCGCTACGCTGGTCCAGCCGCGTGATGACGTCCTGCCAGCTAAAGGTAGCCGGCACGACGCGGCGCAGCGCGGCTACAAAGACGGAGGGGTTCTGGCTGTAGGTCTGGCTGACCGTCGTGTAGGTCAGGGCGCAGGAGACCTGCTCTTCGGTAATGGGCTGCTGGCTGTGGCGAGCCTGGAGAAACGTCACGCACGCGTCCTCATCGCGCGTGAAGTCCGGGCCCGTCTTTTGTATAAAGGTGGCCAGGGCGTTGGCCGGCCGGTCCGAGAGAACGCGCATCAGGTCGAGCGCGGCAAGCACCTCGGGCGGCGTCAGCAGCTCCTGGTCCTCGTATCGTTGGTTGACCTTGAACGTGAGCTCAGACTTGGCGGCGGACGTGAAGTTGGGAGGGTGCAGTTGGATGAAGCGGTCGACGATAAAGGAGACGAAGCGGGCGTCAATGTCGGCGTGGTCGCCGTCGGGCCTTGCCAGGATGTTGACAAAGGTAGGGAAGTTGGTAGAGAGAATAGCGTCGGCTGGGTGGTTAGCCAAAAAAACACAAAAAAAAACACGCCTCAGTGACTAGTGAATCATGACTGACGTACCCTTTGTCTTGAGATCAGAGCGTGCGCCTAGCTTGAACGCCAGGGCTAATATGGTTTTTTCCAACGCATCGAGCTTAAAGTGCTCCATAAACGTGGAGAGGTCAAAGTCGCGGAAGATGTCCTCGGAGCCCGACTCGATGGACTCTGCAATCTGGCGGGCCTGCTTGAGGCTGTGTGAGATTTTTTGCATCTCCGACGCCAGGACCTGGTAGGTGCCTGTACTCCCCCCCGGCCGGTTAAGGCCGGGGAAGATTTGGGTCGCGCTGCTGGTTACGAGCCGCGCAAAGTATTTGCTGAACACTTCCATGCCGGACTCATCGATGAGCTGTGGATTGTGGATTAGCACAAGAGCAGACAGACGGGCAGACAGGACCTAGGACCTACCTTGCGAAGCTGCTTTGATGGTTCGTCGTTTTCCTCCTTGATCCGACCCAGGAGCACAAAAACCTGGGTGATGACGATTTTTGAGACGGAGCTCGTTCCGGTCGGGCTACCGTTGATGGGGCTCGCGGTGAGGGCTGCTGCTTGCGAGGGGTGACTAGAGCCCGTCTGGAGAGCTTGGGCAGGACTCGGTGAAAAGGCGCCTGCTCGAGGTGGTGGGACCATGAGGGAGGCTGTGGCGAGGAATAGAGAGGGGGAGAGAGGAGGAGGGAGGGGGAGGGAGGGGGAGAGGGAGGGAGAAGAGAAGAGTAGAGAAGAGTCGAAAGAGAGAAGAGGAACAAGGTCGAGCTGTGTAGTGATGGAGTGAGTGAGAACAGCTATCGATGGTTCATGCGGACGGTCTCGGCCGAGTGGTGTGGCACGGAGAAGTAGGGTGCTTGAGTGGTCGGAGTAGCCGGTGATGCAGACGCGATGGCAAGGGAGCTGGTAGAGCTGCCCAAATAGCAAGTCAGTTAAGATTGTCGTCGTGATGCAAGGTGGGATGGATTGCGGCGACGTGGGATGAGGAGGACTGGCTATGGCCCGGGGGCGGGGGGTAGGCGGCAAGATCAAAAGACGGTCCAAATTCGTCGGTGGCACAGTATCTCCCCGTAAAATACCACGCCAGGTCGTGTCCAACTCGTGTCCCGCCCAAAAACAGTTCTCGCGGGATGCTTCGTTTTTTACCTTTTCGAAACGGTTGATCGCTACCGGACGCCGGTGTGGAGCTAGAGAAAAATAGACAATATTGAAGATGAGAAACAATGCTTCACGTGTCAGAGTGCGCGGCGACGATGGTGGCGGAGTGAGGGCGCATGCGGCTGGGGGGGCGAGGTGAGGGATGAGGTCGTGTTGAAGGTCAACGGTTGGCTCAATTTTTCAGGCAAGGGGTGGTCAAGGTCGATGCCGCTTTCTGTGTTCCAGGCCGCTGTGTGGGTGCTGGGAAGGTGCGGTTGGCAGGTGCATTGCGCCTGTACTCAGTAAGCGGGCTGCTTGCTGCCTGGGCTGTCAGGCAGAGGACCGTGGCCAATTAACGGCGACAGAGCTTGTGAAAGCTGTCCTTGCGGGGGGGATGAGTCATCGTGGCATGCTGGGTGTTGAATGTGGTGTTAGATGCACGTGATGTGATATCACGTGCTGGTGATAGGAGGGGATGGAAGAACGTTATCACAGTTCATCCGACATGAGCTGGTGTTGAGACTGAGTTGTGCCAACGTTTTTTATTTGTCATTACTGTATGATAGTCTTGTCGGGGATAGTTACCATACAGACTACAATGTAGTAAGTACGAGTATTTTAAACGAATTTGTTCGAGGTTCCACGACTGATTGACGTTACTTTTGTGGCCGTTCCCATGATCACATGAAATCGTGACGTCTCGACGACAACAGCAAGGGTCAATGCATGGGCAGTCTTTGCGCCTACGAATAGCCTACCGCAAGTATCCGCCTGGCCAGGAACCCCCAGGAACATGCTCAGAAACAAGGAACTTGCCAAGAACAATCGTACTCGTACACCAACGGGCGGATTGGCGTGGACCCCGAACCGCGAGCTGACTAAGCCGAACTTATGGGGCGCATATCGTTGCCAGGACGACATCCTCAAGTCAACAACACCCGAGCAGGATGCAGACCACCCATGGCACTGCTATGATGGTACCGGGCATAATAGGTCTCCACGTCGTCCGTCTCCCACCATCTTTTTCCCGCGGCAAAGTGTCATCTTGCATTCCAAGCATTTTACGTGAAAGAACCTGCGTCAACATCGCCACGAGTCATAGAGACAGCTTCGACGACATCACACCGACTTCTCGATCAGAACACACACCGCCAGAAACCACCAACATTTTTACTCGCCTCTTGGACTCGTCGTCACAATGTTGACACAAGAGGCCGACGGGCCCGGCGTGTCCATGTCATGTAAGCAGGAGCCACGATGGCAGACGGCCGATGCAGACCGACATCTAACAAACAGTCGCCAACAACTTTTGGGGCAAGGACGACGCTGGCGTCGCACCGCTCATTGACCGCATGCTGGGCGCGAAGCAGACCTGCGACGAGCTCAAGTCGTTTTACAACACGCGGGCGTCAATTGAAGACGAATATGCGCGCAAGCTGCTCTCGCTCTGCCGCAAGCCGCTCGGAACGCACGAGACGGGCGGGCTGAAGCTGTCGCTGGACGTGATGCGCGGCGAGGTCGAGTCGATGGCCAAGCAGCACCAGTCGATTGCGCAGCAGATGAAGACGGAGCTGGAGGAGCCGCTGGTGGCGTTTGCGGGCGCAATGAAGGAGCGGCGCAAGATTGTGCAGAACAGCATCGAGAAGCTGCACAAGGTCAAGGCGCAGCAGACGCAGCAGGTCAACAAGACTCGCGACCGGTACGAGAACGAGTGCCTCAAGATCAAGGGCTACCTGGCACAGGGCCACATGGTGATGGGCCAGGAGGAGCGCAAGAACAAGGCCAAGCTGGAAAAGACGCAGATTAACGTCGCGACATCCAACACGGAGTACGAGAACGCGGTCAAGATCCTCGAGGAGACGACGGCCCGCTGGAACCGCGAGTGGAAGGCGGCGGCCGACAAGTTCCAGGACCTCGAGGAGGAGCGGCTGGACTTTACCAAAAGCAGCCTGTGGTCGTTTGCCAACATTGCATCGACGGTGTGCGTGAGCGACGACGCGTCGTGCGAGAAGATCCGGCTGTCGCTGGAGAAGCTCGAGGTCGAAAAGGACATTGTCAGCTTCATCTCGGAGCGCGGCACCGGCCAGGAGATTCCGGATCCGCCCAAGTACATCAACTTCTGCCGCGGCGACCTGGACTCTCAGTCGGAGGCGAGCGAGGACGGCGACTACTCGGTGGCACAGTTCCCACGCAGCATCAACCCGGCGTACCGCACGTCGTCACCGCAGCCGTCGACGTACGAGTCGCACCACGACCCGAACTCGGCCCTGGCGCGGACTCTGACGCACGAGCAGACGGAGCCGGCCGCCGCACCGCAGCAGCAGCAGACGCCGACCAAGACGACGACGCCCAAGAAGTCGCCTGCGTCGGTGGTGCCTCGCACGACGGTGCAGGATGTCACGTACAGCCAGCCGAGTCCGCGTCTCAAGCAGCAGCAGCTGCCGCCGCAGGCCAAGACGCAAAAGGTGCCGCAGCAACAGCAGCAGATCCAGCAGCCGCCGCAGCAGCCTCAACTGCAGCAGGCTCCCCAGCAGAAGCAGATCCAGAACGCGCCGGCGGCATACGACGCCAACGAGTTTGCGGCCGTGCCCCACGAGCCCTACCCGATGGACGGCATGACGATGCTGTGCCGCACGAGCCAGAACGGGCTGCCGCAGTCGGAGCTGGGCTCGCAAGTGAGCTCCAACAGCGCGGCGACGTCGGCCCGGCCGTCGAGCCGCGACTCGCACAGCGACTTTTCAAATCTGACGCCGTACTCGAGCCACGAGATGATGAGCGGCAAGACGTCGCCGACCAAGGCCGACGGCCCGCCGGTGGACGACGGCAAGCTCATCAAGAAGAAGAGCGGGTTCTTCCAGAACCACAGCCCGTTCCGGCGCAAGAGCCAAAAGGACATGTCGACGAGTGCGAGCATGACCAACCGCAGCTCGTGGCACCCGCAGGCGGCGTCGCAGTCTGCGTCTAGCAACAGCAAATCGCGCAGCAGTGTGTATGGCGGCCAGTCGCAGCAGCAGATGCAACAGCAGCAGCAGCAGTTGCAGTACCAACAGCAGCAGCAGCAACAGCAGCAACAGCAACAGCAACAGCAACAGAAGCAACAGCAGCAACAGCAGCAGCTTCAGCTTCAGCAGCAGAAGCAGATTCAGCAGCAGCAGCAGGAGCAGCAGCAACAACAACAGCAGCAGCAGCTTGCGCTCCAGCAACGCCACCAACAGCAGCACAGCCGGCACCAGAGCCAGCCCCAGCACCTCCTCCAGCACGAGCGGACGGCCAGCCCCGACCCGATCGATGCCAACGCCAGCGTGGCCCTCAACATTGGCCAGAACGTGTTCCCCGTGACAACCATTGACCACCGGCCCGGCCACGCAAACAAGAACAGCGAGCCGGCGGCACCCGAGGAGGACCCGATTGCGCTGGCCCTGGCGGAGCTCAAGAGTGTCACCATCGGCAAGCCGTCGACGGGGGGGCGCGTGTCGGCCGACCACTACCACGGCATTGCGACGCCCGCGCCGGGAGCCCGCGGCGTGTTTGGCCAGAACTCGGCCGTGGCCGCAGCCATGCGTGGCACGCCGCCGCCGTCGTACGACCAGCAGGTGCAGCGCCTCGGCGTGCCGGCGCCGGCCGTGACGTCCAAGGCGATGAAGCAGGCGTCGCAAAAGTTTGCCGAGCAGACCCGCAGCATGTTCAGTCCTACCAACGGGGGGTATCAGCAGCAGCAGCAGCAGCAGGGTGGCGGGTACGCTGCGTCGCCGTCGAGACAGCCGACACGCAACAGCTACGACATGCCCCGGGCAACCTCGCCGGCCCCGGCCCCGAGACGGAGCACGTCGCCGCGGCCCGTCACTTCGGCTGCCATGCACCAGCAGCAGCAGGTTGATCCTCGCATGAGCCACCGGTCAGCATCGCCGAATCCATATGCCCAGCGGTCGGCGTCACCCAACCCGTATGCCGGACGCTCAGCATCGCCGAATCCGTATGCAGGACGCTCGGCATCGCCGAACCCCTACGCCGGCCACCGCTCAGCATCGCCAAACCCCTATGCCAACCAACGTCCTGCATCGCAGTACGGCCAACACCAGCACCAGCAGAGCGACGCGGGCCAGAGCTATGGATCCCGGCACGTGTCGCCCAACCCCATGTCGCGTGCAGCCTCGCCGTCGCCCTACCACACGCAGGGCCGGCCGTCGAGCAGCATGGGCAACCCGGATATGGCGATCCAGCTGGCTCACTACGGCGGTGGCGGCGGCGACGCCTATGGATCGCAGCGCAGCCGCGGCGGCAGCAGTTCCAGCCGGCCAGGCACCAGCAGCTCCAACTCGCGCGCCATGGGCCTTTATGAGGGCGGCGCCGCCGTGCGGGCGCGCAGCAAGAGTGTTGCCGACGGCCGCCAGTTTACACGTGACGGTCGGCCCATTATGCATTTTGGTATGTCTCTTCCCCTACTCTAACTCTAACTCTCCTCGCTTATTCATTGCTTACTAACCAATCAGCTCGCGCACTCTATGTCTACCAGGCGGCCATTCCCGAGGAGCTGTCCTTTAGCAAGGGCGACATGCTGGCCGTGCTGCGCCATCAAGACGACGGCTGGTGGGAGGCCACTGTGCACGGCGGCAATGGCCAAGTTGGTCTTGTTCCAAGCAACTACTTGCAGCCGTGTTAAGCTGTTTGTCTTCTTTTTCTTCTTTTTTCTCTTTTTTGCTTCTCTCTAATGTCGGTTCTTTTGACTCGCTGTGTTTTCATCTACCATTTGCTTCCTGGTTCCGTCGGCCAGGTTGATGCGTTATGATTTTTTCATGTATTGAATTTCTTGTTTATTTTATGTATTCATGTTTATTTTCTCTTGTTTTTTTGGCTGATTGTTTTCTGTTTTTTTCTGCTCTGATGTTTTTAAGCTATTCCTTTGTCTGATCTTCTTCTGTATCTTTTTTTTTTTTCAACAAATTGATTCTCGCTTGACCTACTTGTACCGCTGTAAATAAGAATAATGGAATGCTCATCTTTGATTAACAAGTCGTGAAGTCATGTAATCAGGCTGCTTCACTTTGTGATGTGACAACGTCATGGAATGCGCTACTCCACTGTTTATCGACGTCCCGCACCTGCCATCACAAGCTCGACCTCTAAACTTGGCGTAAACAGCACAGCTGTCGCACCTTCCGGCCAATGTCCACGGCGCGCCTTCCATTCTTGCCATTACTTGCACGCCAATGACGTAAGCACCAGCATCAACCCATCTGCCATCCAAAACGTAAACAGCGTCATCTCTTGATACCGTGATGCCCAGCAGTCTTTGATTATGGTATGCTTCTCCCCCTTGCAGCTAACCCCCGCGCGCGCTAACCCGCAGTCTACTACTGTCCGTGCCGCCTACCGGGCCGTGACGTCCAACGCGGCCCAGCGCGCGCTGCTCTACGCCGTCCTCCTCGCCTCCGCGTCATCGGTCCTCTACGCCGTCGCCGTCGTTGGCTACATTGCCTTTTACTACGAATACGTGCCGCACCGCGTGCGTTCCACGCCCGTCCACCTGCAGTACGGCCCGGCGCTGTCGCAGTTCCAGGCGTCGGCGTCGGCGGTGCTGCCCAAGACTAGCTTTTTGCAGCGCCTCGGCACCTACGGCTACCACGCACCGTACGGGCTCGCCGACCTGCGCGCCCTCGACCTCAAGCCCGACCAGGACTATGACGTGTCTGTCGTCTTGTCGCTGCCGCTGTCGCCCGCCAACCGCGCCGTCGGCAATTTCATGGTCGAGCTGGTGATGGCGGGCGGGGACACCAAGAACAATAACAACAACAACAACATTGAGTGGGCCGTGCGCCTGCCGCCGGCCAATGCGCGCGACTTTCTCGAGGCCCACGGCAAGCGCGTCGTGTTTGCGGCGGCGCGCCCGGCCATCCTGGCGTATACGGACCCGCTGGTGGCGCGCGCCAAGCAGCTGGCGCTGCTGCCGGTGCATTTTTTCGCGCCCGAGGCAGCGTCGCGCGAGCGGCTGATTGTGCCCATGGCCGAGTCGCTGTCGTTTGCGGGCAGCGTGCTGCCTGCCATACTGTATGTGGAGCTGCGCACGCCCGGCATTGGGCACGACAGCGCGTACGAGCTGCAGACGTATGGGGCGGAGGTGGTGTTCTCGGCGCGGCTGCGGGGGCTGCGGTGGCTCATGTACCACCACCGGGTGTTTTCGTTTGTGGTGCTGACGACGACGGCATGGGCGGTGGAGGTGGCGTGCATGGCGGGGATGTTTGTGGTGCTGGGCGCGGTGTTGGGGGGTGATGACAACGACAAGGGGCGGGTGAAGGAGGAGGAGGACCGTGGATTCGGGGGCTCTGGGTCTGGGGACTTTAGACACAACGTCATCTGGTCGGCGCCGGCGGCTGATGTCAAGAAAGAATCGCTCGACGACAGGTCGCTGCCATCTGTCCCCGCCGTGTCAGCTGTCGCCCCTGACCGACCTGACCAGCCGTCCGACGAGGGCGACAGCGACTCGAACTACAGTGCCGACGAAGACAGCGAGCTGCCCGTGATACCCATTGCCGAGATGACGTCGGGAATGGCGAAGACGGCATGCAAGTACCAAGCGGCGACCACGGGACGGGCGTTGGGTGAGCTACCCGAGATCCCGCTGCGGCAGCGGCCCGCGACACAGGCACCAAAAGACGCGGCCAAGGCATCCAGCGTGCCGGCGAGCCCCGCCTAGCTGAGCAGGGAGAACTCGTTGAAAAAGGCAGTGCCGAAGCCCAAGGTGCGGCCGCCGTGGAATCCGAGCTTTGTCTGATGATGTTTTCTTGTATGATTCTGGTTGATGCGTTTGCATGGACACTGTTGGCAGTGGCTTGGGCTGTATTATTATGTTTGATTAATACGACTGTATGACTACTTTAGATTGTACCACCTCTAACTCACGACGTTGTGACTACCACTACCACCTCTACCACTCACGGATCTCACCACCAGGCCCGATAAACCCCGGCGACACCCACGGCTTCGCATCCTGGGCCAGACGGCGCACCATGTCCTCGTCAATGTCAATGCCGAGGCCGGGCCCCGTGGGAATGTTGATGTAGCCGTCGGTGACGGTCCAGATCTCGGGGTTGGTGGTGTAGCTGGTGAGGTCCTGGTGCGAGTTGTTCTGGGCGTTGTAGTGGATGCCGAGACTCATTTCCTGAATGGCAAAGTTGGGCGACGCAATGTCGACCTGGACGCACGCCGCCAGCGCAATGGGGCCGAGCGGGCAGTGCGGAGCCAGGGCCACGTCGTACGTCTCGGCCATGCTGGCAATGCGCCGCAGCTCCGAGATGCCGCCGACGTGGCTGACGTCGGGCTGCACAATGTCAATGTGCGGCAGCAGCGGCCGCACGTCCCAGCGGCTGTGCAGGCGCTCGCCCAGCGCAATGGGCAGCGTCGTCAGAGCTTTGAGCTCGGCAATGCCTTCGGGGTGTTCGGACAGCAGAGGTTCCTCGATGAAGAGGGGTCGCTGTGCGAAGTCCCCGGCAAACTCGAGCGCTGCCGCCAGCTGCTTGGCCATGGGCTTGTGCAGGCGTCCGTGGAAGTCGACGCCGCAGTCCATGCCGGCCGCCCGCACGGCCCGCACGCGCTCGACGCAGGCCCCGATCGTGTCGGCGGCCGGGAAATCTAGCCACCCGACGTCCTCAGTCGCGTTCATCTTGACGGCCCGAAACCCTTGGGCGTGCCGCGCGCGCGCCTGCGCCTCGACGTCGGCCGGCCGGTCGCCGCCGATCCACGCATACACGCGCAGCTTGTCGCGCAGCCGCCCCCCGAGCAGCTCATAGATGGGCACCCCCAGCCGCCGCGCCTTTAGGTCCCACAGCGCAATGTCAATGCCCGCGAGCGCCGACATTAGCACCGGCCCGCCGCGGTAGAAGCCGCCGCGCCACGTCAGCTGCCAAATGTGCTCAATGGCGTCGGCGTCGAGCCCGAGGCCCGTGTAGCGCGCGAAAAGCGCATCGAGACAGCCCTCGACCGCCTGCGAGTGGCCCTCGAGCGACGCCTCGCCCCAGCCGACGCGGCCGTCGGCGTCGGTCACCTTGACAAACAGCCAGCGCGGCGGCACGCGGAACCACTCCATGTGGGCGATTTTGGCCATCTTTTATGCTTGTGCAGAGGAGATTGGTATAGCAAAACGCAAAACAAAAAAATCACAGAAAATCAAATCATGTCTGAAGGATGCAAGCACCCGGCCCGGGTCAATGATGCCTCGGGGTTGCGGGGTTGTCGTGTAAGTGCATTGCTTAGTCATCTTTGCGGATAACTGGTGTTGACGACGTGGCTATCAATGCAGCATGCATGGCAATTAGAGGCAAGAGTAACTCTAGATCTGACAGGTTGGCACAGTCTGTCTTGTCATCTAGTTATTGTACTCCCAGGTGATGTTGAGCTTTTTTCTTGGCACAGCAGAGCATGTCAACTGTCAAGAGTCCATGGTTATTCGAGACTATTCCTTAAGTATGCACAACTACTGTTGGTGTGTCTATATTGTATTGTTGTTGGGAACTACTTACTACTCGTATGCTGTTTAAAGGACTGACTTACTTGACCAGTCGAACAGTTTGATAATCAGATTTTAGATAGCATTGGATTTACAAGTAAACTGTGCACAGAAAAGTGTACTCGATCCAGTAGTCATAACTAGTTACGCTGTAGCTTATACGTACGTCCAATAATATTTGCTCTGATAACATCTTCATTCTCGTTGCAGATTTTCCTCACCTTCATATCAGTTGGCTTCATTGGTCTTGCCGTCACTTATCTACTTCAGCCTTACTCTATTTCTTGCCACACCAAAGCCATTATAAGCTGGCACTGTACTCGGCGTGTTCCTATTGCAACCAGAGTGTTGTATTGAAACTTATTGAAACCAGCTTGTCTTTACTGCAACCAGCGTAGCATCATTGTACTCGAGCGTCATCTGTCAAGCTCAACTCTAATTCTTGTGATGCTGTCGATCATGAAATATGACTAAGCAATACAAATGTAGTAACTCTTGCGCAATGGGATGAAAGTTTCAACGTAAGAGTAGTTTGCATCAATGGCTACTCGTAGTGCATCATGAAAAGGCTCAGTACTCGTAGTCACCTGCCTTCACAGAGTCTCACAGAGTCTCACAGAGGCAGAGTCCTGCCTACAAGAGCATTCACGCAGCCAACAGCTCGCGCCCCACTGGGCCGGAGCTACCCTAGCGCCTTCCCCGCCATCTTTTTTCACTGCCAGTCTGCCACCGCCCAAGCTGGCAGAGGTGGCGCCCCACTATCACCAGCTGCAGCTAACTGATAGCACCGACGGAGTAATCAATATTGCAAAAAGAAAAGAAAAGGAGAAAATGCGAAAAAGGAGAAGAGGAGCAGTGAAAAACACTCACCGCCAGAACACAATCCACCGCTTCTGAAAATTTATCTGCCCCATATGGTGCGGCGGACGGAGATCGTGTGCTCGCAATTACGAGTACTCGTTGAAAAGTGAAGCAGCTCCAGAGTACTTGTGCTCGTAACAATACTCTATGTGAATACTTGTATCGTACTTGCACCTGCAACTCAAGGGAGTCCTTTTCTTCCAGGGCCTGACTGAGAAAGTCTACCAACTACCGACGTACGAGTACCTGTAGACTTTATTATGACGAAACTCGTAACGGCAGTGGCAGCCGTTATCTCATCGGCCATCCGCCGAAACTCAATGCGGCAACTACGCACCTGCGTTGGTGACAAGGCGGCACCGGTAACACACGCTACAACGAATAGGCCGCACCTTCCCTAATGACGATACGTAATTTCCACACGCGCTCTCCGTAATTCCATATTCACAATTTTAGACAGCATCGGGAAGGCACCACCGGCGCCCCAACACCAACCCCCCAGCTCACCACGTTGGCTTCACTCTTTTCTGTCCCCTCTGCTCCTGCCTCTTCCCTCTCGCTCCCCCCCCCCCCTCCGCTCCTTCTTGCCGAAGAATTATTGTTCCTTCTCCGAAAGTAACTCCTTCCAACTTGCATCGTCCATCTTTTTTCTTCTTGTTTTTGCTTTCTTTTGCCTTTGCCTTTGCTTTTGCCAGCGCCCACCAACGGCCTCGTTTCACCGCAGATCTGTGCCAGCACCGGCAGTCTACCTCAGACCCCGCCAATCACACTCTGCTACCGCTACTCCGAAAACAGCTTGCCCTTCCCTCTCTTCCTCCCCCTTACCGCCTGTCTTCTGAACTGCATCGACTGCATCTCGACTCGCTTCGTGGCTCGACCTCGACCCTGCACGCCTCAATCGCGACCTTTGAGCACCCTTGAGACTCTTTTAACTCCTTGACGGCCCTAGTCGTCTCGTCTCTACCATATCGCCCGCGCTATTCGATTGCTAGTCGTTTCTCCGCCCGCCACCTCCCCTCCTGTCCCCTCACCTGCAAGAAACAACAAAAGCATTCAACGACTGAACGACTGCACCCAACGGCTCCTTGGTGTTACTCGCTGCTTAAAGAGTCAGCGGGGTCCTTTGTCGAGATACTCGCTCTACCACGCGCGCCCGCATTCCATACTCTGTACAATACACCGTCCACCGTTACGCCGGTTGCACCTGTCCCTGCTCTAGACCGGTCCCGATCCTTCAGCATCTTTCTGCCACCGACATTGACTCTGAGCATCAGCCTGCTCGACAACAGCCCAACGAACCCCCCCCCCCCCCTCTTACTTTATTTTCTCCACAATGCCTTGCTTTCGGGGCATCGCGGTCAGCATCCATGCCAATGGAGCCCCGCTCCCCGAGCACGGCATTAACAAGCAGTCGCGGTTTAGCCGTATCAACAGCTACATCCCCGTTCCCGAACCCCAGATCACCTCCGACTCGGGCAAGGCCGAGCCGGCCAAGTTTGCCATCTCCATCACGCTGCTGACCCCCGGCCTCGCCATCCCATACTCGACCCCCAAGCCCACAGAAGCAAACCCCTACCCCAGGCCCCACGTCGTCGGCGAGCGGCCCTCGTCCGGCGCCGACAATCAGACTAGCACCGTTGTCACGCCCTACATTCCCATGACAAATTCCGAGAACGAGACCATTGCCGCCTACATTTATTTTGATGGCCGTGCCAAGGAGGAGGTTGCCACCCTGCTGCGTCCGGGCGAGGAGACGTGGGTCAACAGCCGCTGGGTGCAGGTGCCGAGCTCAGAAGGCGGCGGCCTGGCCGAGCGCGAGTTCTTGTTCCGCGAGGTCGGCCTCGAGCGCTGGCTCAACGGCCTGGATCTCGAGGGCGACGACGCCAAGGCCAAGGTGGAAAAGAGACGGCAGCGGTTTGAGCGGCGCCGGAGACGCCAGGAGCTGCAGCAAAAACAGGCGCAAAACGGCGGCGCCGGTGCACACGCGCGCAAGAGCAGCACAAGCCGCGACACACTGCGCTATGGCGGTGCCGAGTCGCCCCTGGAGGCCCTCGACGACGACAGCCTGCTGTCCGACGACGACTCGGACGACGACTCGGTGCCCGAGGCCACAGGCCAGATCAAGGTGGCCATGTTCCGTGTGCTCGCGTCAGGCGAGATCAAAAAGGGAGAGTACTCGCCGCAGTTTGACGCACACGACGACGACGACGGCGGAAGTGGTGGCGGCGGCGTCGATGCCGACGTCGAGCACACCACGAGCTTTGCCAAGCCCAAGACGCTCGACCCCAAGACTATCAGTACACAGACGGTGACGGGCATCGACGGGCCCGACAAGCCGTATGCGACGTTTACCTTTTTCTACCGCGGCGAGCGCCAGCTACAAAAAATGGGCCTCCTGCCGTCGAGCAAAGCGCACCAGACACCCACGGCCAACAAGCGCCGGTCTGCACAGCTCGACTTTTCCAGCATTGGCCCGCTCAAGACGGCCGGCACCGTGGGCTTCTCGACCTTTCGCGACAACGAGACGGACGGCGCGCGCACGAAAAAGGCACACAACCGTAACGGCAGCCTCGCGGGCGGCGTGCCCGGTGTCAGCATTGACAATATGGACGAGGACAGCGACGACGACGACGACGACGGGCCCACGCGGCGCGGCAAGATCCTCGACAACCTCGACGACGCCGACGACAAGGCCGACGCGGACAAGGCCGACAGCAAGCTGCTGGGTCCCGACGACGCCAAGTTTTCGGGCGAGCTGGCCGACGGTGTCAACCGCATCCGGCTAAAGCGCCAGCACTCGATGGAGCCCGACGGCAGCAAGTCGCCGACGCCCATTGACAATGCACCCGGCGGTGGTGCGGCGGCAGACGCGGGGTCGCGCAGCGGGTCGACGGGCGACGCCTCGTTGCTGGGCACGTCGGCGGCGTCGGGCGGCTCCGTCGGAGGTTCGGGCGGCGGTGGTCTGCTTGCCGCCGGCAAGAGCCTGCCGGACGACTCGGTGATTGGCAGTCCGCTCAAGCGGCACCGGGCCAGCGTGGCCGAAGGCACGGACGGCGATCCGCGGTCGACGCTGAGCACGGGCGCGCTGCCGCCGGCGCTGGGTGACATTCTGGCCAAGGCCGAGGCAGCGCAGCAGCAGGGCACAGCGCAGATCAGCAGCGTGCTGGCCGGCAGCATGCCCTCGGGTCTGGCAGCGTCGCCGTCGGGCCTCGGCGCCGCATTAGCGGCTGCGGCAGTCACCAAGTCGTCGGTGCCCGTCAAGACGGTTGAGGAAGAAGACGAGGAGCTATAAAAGAAGACTGGATGTGTTTGATAGTATCTTTTGAAGTATCTCTTTTTTTCCCCTGCTTTTTCCTGCTTTCTTCTGCATGCACTGCTGCCGTCATGGGCAGCTGTTGTTTACTGTACCGAGGGCGGTATGGACTTTGGTTTCGTCTTCGGGATATTGGCGAGGGCTTTTTTGTGTTTGCTTGTGTTTGCTTTCTTTTTTTTTTCCCTTCATTCTTTTATCTCTCCTTTTTGACTACGTTTTGTCTTATTTTTGGCGCTTATACGACGGTCCATGATTGCAACGAAACGGCCATGCTCCTTTTCATTTGTCTTTCAGTGTGTGCCCATGGCTTTGGACAGGAATCAAGTTACAGTGAGGCAGTACGAAGTAATTTAGCAAGTACGCAGTTGAACTCGTACCGTTTTGCGAGGATGGAATACACCAGACTTGCTGTCTGAGGGACCTGACAATCGTTGATAGCCGATATCTTGAGTGTTTCAAAGTCATGCCTAAATGAAGAGACAGACGGTATAAAATAGATTGGTGCTCTTCCGTATAAGCGAAACGAGCTTGGACTAGCTTTGTATTCATTGCTGCTACAGTTTCATTCTATTCATTTTAATTTACGTACTTTTTATTCTCATTTTTTATTCATTTTTTATGTTCTTTTTCTTCTTCTTCGTCTTTTTCTTACGTATTCTCCAAACACCACCCAAATCAGCCTCTCCTGACAACCACTTCTTACGATTCCTACGTTGCTCACTCGATCTTCTTGGCATCATCACGTTAGCCCCTCGTCTCGTGGTGGTAGCCGACTACTGCATATGCCGACCGAATGACAGATCATTGTACTCCGTAGAGCTTTCGAGTACTCGCAGCTACGTTCCAGTCTGTACGAGTATCCGCGTCGTGTCCACTATCTTATGTCAGCTCACGCCGTCAGTCCCGCAGTTTCCTCATCATCGTGATGCTCCTTCTGCAAGTATCTGCAACTTCCGTTACAACCGGGTTATCGGCTGGCACCTTCCTTGTGTATCGTACGCCTACATACCTGCATGGCAGTGATCGTACTTTCCGTCGTAGTGGTCCGGTGCTCTGAAAACAGAAAGTGCGACGTGCCTCACCGTTGTCGTGGTCTCGTGCCAGATCTACACCGATCGCCCCTTCCGTTTAGCTAAAAGCTTCGTCCAACGTGTCGTCGTACATAAAAAGTCACACAGCTCCTGCCCTCGTCTTCCCGCGTATCCTATAGGCTTTTGCTTCTTCTCTCGCATTCCCGGTTCTTCTCCTCCTGCATACAACGGTACCACCCCCTTCTTCCACTTCTGCCACTCGGCTGCACACGGCGGCTCCTCATCATAGCGTACGGAGCACGTCCTGCGTCACCGAAGAAAAGGGCCGTCCTGCGAGCATAAGCGACTGGTAGTTCTCCTTTTTTGTCCTCGACATCCTCGACCTCTCGACCTCGACAACTTTGACCTCATTTTGCTCTTACCGTCTTCTCATCGCGTGTCGTCTTTCTTACTTTTCTGCCCTTTCGTCTACTCGTACCCTTTTTTCTACCTCTCCACGACTCGTACCCTCCATCCTCGCACTCGCACCTGCATCTCCAACATCCCGCTCAGCCCCTCCATCAACATTCAGCTTGGCAACACCCTCCCAAGGCGTCCTGTCCGCTTCGCCTCCTAAACGCCTCCTTTGGATTGGCTTCCTGCTCTGGCTGGGCCCTCTTTTTCGTCACCAAGGTCCTGGGCCAAGCTTGTTTTACTTGTCAAGGGTACCCCTCTACCACCTCCCTGCGCATTAGCCCGTCCTTTGTGTCCTTTTGCCTATTACTACTGTTGCTCCCGCCTTGCCGTTTTGCCGTTGCTTCGCCCTCTTTCTTCACAATGGTTCGCATCATCCCGAACCGCCTCAAACACTCGGCCAGCTCAGCGTCCAATTCTACGGCAAACAGTCGCAGCGCGAGTCCAATGCGGGGCAAAATGTCCGACACAGTAGCCGCAGACTCTGGCCTTCACTTGCACGTCGCGATTCTCAAGGTGAGTCGTGCGAGAATGCGAGGGAACTGCGAATTATTGCGCACGCATGCTAACAGAATAGGCACGCAACCTCGCTGCCAAGGATCGCGGCGGCACGTCCGACCCGGTACGTGTCCCTACTCCCTCGACACCCCGTGCCCCGTCTCCACGACTAACATCTCACCGCGACAGTATCTTGTCCTCTCCCTTGGCGACGCCAAACACATTACACACGCTGTTCCGAAATCCCTCAACCCCGAATGGAACGAGCAGTGCGAACTTCCCCTCACCGGGGTCTCGAGCCTGATCCTCGACGTCTGCTGCTGGGATAAGGACCGCTTCGGCAAAGACTACCTGGGCGAGTTCGACCTGGCCCTCGAGGAGATTTTCGTCAACGACAAGTTTGAGCTGGAGGCTCGGTGGTTTCCCCTCAAGAGCAAGCGGCCGGGCAAGAAGACGAGCATTGTGTCGGGCGAAGTGCTGCTACAGTTTACGCTGTTTGACGCCACAGACCGCACGGCCTCGGCCCAGCAGGTTGCGCAAAAGTTCAGCGCCTTTATCAAGGCGGCCGCGCCCGACGCCGAAGATGCCGCACCGCGCAATACGCGTGTTGCCAGCCTCCCCATTCGTCGATCTAGCTCAAGGGTCAGCCTCGGAGCCGGTGCGACGACGCCGTTGGCCATGACGCCTCTCGCGCGATCGTTTACCGAGAATGACGACGACGACGACGACGACGATGACGACGACCAGGTGCTGGAGGACGAAGACCCGACCAAGCCCGAGACGGCCGAAAAGCGCAAGCGGCGGTTACGCATCAAGGGCTTGAAGAAGAAGCGGCGCCAGAACCCTTACGAATTTGTCAATGGTAGCGGCGACGTGCTGGGCATTGTCTTTTTGGAAATCAAGGGCATCCGTGACCTGCCGCCCGAGTCCAACTTTACAAAGACGAGCTTCGACATGGACCCCTTTGTCGTGGCCTCGCTGGGCCGCAAGACATACCGCACCAAGACGATCCGGCACAACCTCAATCCCGTGTTTGACGAGAAGATGATTTTCCAGGTTATGGGCCATGAACAGTCGTACTCGTTCCTCTTTACCGTGATTGACCGCGACAAGTACTCGGGCAACGATTTTATCGCGTCGACGTCGCTGCCGCTGGCAGAGTTCATCGACCGTGCGCCCAAGGCCGACCCAGAGACGGGTCTGTACGACCTCGGCGAGGTGCCCGAATACGTGCCGTCTGCGCAGCGAGGTCGTTTCAAGCGGCTAGGCCTGTCACGGTCCTCGTCCACACAAAGCCTCAGCAAGTCAGGCCGCTCCGGTAACGCCAGGAGCGCGCCCACGTCGGCTCCGTCGGCGCCATTGGCCACCAGCGCCACAACACCCATTGAGTACCAGATTCCCGAGGTCTCGGAGCTGACGCTGTCGGATGCTGCTGCGGGCGATGCCAGCGAGGGGAACCTGGCTGTGCCGGCGACGACGACGCCCGCCGTGGCCACGGAGAATGCCGAAGCCGAGGAGGAGTTCTTTTCGTTTACGCTACCGCTCAAGATGAAGAACCTGGAAAAGTGGGAAGATAAGCACAATCCACAGCTGCTGATCCGAGCCAAGTACATGCCGTACCCGGCGCTGCGGCAGCAGTTTTGGCGCGCGATGCTGAAGCAGTACGACACGGACGAGAGCGGGCGGATCAGCAAGGTGGAGCTGAGCACGATGCTGGACACGCTGGGCTCGACGCTGCGGGATTCGACGATTGACAGCTTCTTCCAGCGGTTCAAACACAGGGCAGTGTCGGGCGACGACGACATGTACGACTTGACTCTGGACGAGGCGGTGATCTGCCTCGAGGACCAGCTGCAGGGCAAGATGAGCAAGTCGGCTGCGGACAAGACGATGGCGTCGGCGGTGTCGACACCCGACGTTGAGCGGACAGAGCCGTTGTTGGCGACGGTGGCCGAGGGCGAGACATCAGACACGACGGCGTCGGCGGGCGACGACAGCGACCTCAACGAGCGTTGCGAAGAGCACGTCGTGGAGGTGCGCGAGTGCCCAATCTGCCACCAGCCGCGGCTGAACAAGCGCAAGGACACGGACATTATCACGCACATTGCGACGTGTGCGAGCCAGGACTGGCGGCAGGTCAACGGGCTGGTGATGGGGGGCTTTGTGACGGCGAGCCAGGCGCAGCGAAAGTGGTACAGCAAGGTGATTACCAAGATCTCGTACGGCGGGTACAAGATCGGGGCGAACTCGGCCAACATTCTGGTGCAGGACCGGATCACGGGCCAGATCAGCGAGGAGAAGATGAGCGTGTATGTGCGGCTGGGGATCCGGCTGCTGTACAAGGGCCTGCGGTCGAACAACATGGAAAACCGGCGGATCCAAAAGATGCTGAAGAGCCTGAGCTTCA
This sequence comes from Ophiostoma montium, assembly GCA_029299015.1. Classification (NCBI taxonomy): domain Eukaryota; kingdom Fungi; phylum Ascomycota; class Sordariomycetes; order Ophiostomatales; family Ophiostomataceae; genus Ophiostoma; species Ophiostoma montium. Next base: position 282,286 of record JANSMC010000012.1, read on the forward strand.
AGCAGGGGCGCAAGTACGACGACCCGGCGTCGAAGCAGGAGATTCAAAAGTTTATCGACTTCCACCAGCTGGACATGTCGGAGGTGCTGCTGCCGGTGGAGGAGTTTAAAAACTTTAACGAATTCTTCTACCGCGCGCTCAAGCCAAATGCACGGCCGTGCTCGGCGCCGAGCAACCGCAAGATCATTGTGTCGCCGGCAGACTGCCGGTCGGTGGTGTTCAACAAGGTCAGCACGGCGACGAGCATCTGGATCAAGGGCCGCGAGTTCTCGGTGAAGCGGCTGCTGGGCGACGAGGTGTCGGCGGAAGAGGCCGGGCGGTACGAAAACGGGTCGCTGGGCATCTTCCGGCTGGCGCCGCAGGACTACCACCGGTTCCACATGCCGGTGGACGGCGTGCTGGGCAAGCCGCGGCTGATTGCGGGCGAGTACTACACGGTGAACCCGATGGCGATCCGGTCGGCACTGGACGTGTACGGCGAGAACGTGCGCGTGGTGGTGCCGATCGAGAGCGCGATGCACGGGCGCGTCATGGTGGTGTGTGTCGGGGCGATGATGGTGGGCAGCACGGTGATTACGCGCAAGGAGGGCGAAACGGTGCAGCGGGCGGAAGAGCTGGGCTACTTTAAATTTGGCGGCAGCACGATTGTGCTGCTGTTTGAGGAGGGCCGGATGGTGTTTGACAATGACCTGGTGGAGAACTCGAGCGGTGCGCTGGAGACGCTGGTGCGGGTGGGCATGTCGGTCGGGCACTCGCCGGAGGAGCCGCAGTGGAAGGCGGACATGCCCAAGGCGGAGACGGACGTGACGGAGCAGGACAAGCTGGATGCGAAGCGGCGGATCTAGGGGTGGCCGGGCAGGGCTGGGTGGGCAACGGGCCGTTGGGTTAGGCCGGGTTTGTTTTTGTTTTTGTTTTTGTTCATTTTTATTCTGTGGAAAGACTACAGCGACGTCACGTTATGAGAAACGAACAGATGTAAAGTCATTGCATGATGAATAAAGTCTATGAGAAGGATGATTGGAAGAAATTGAAGGGAGCTGAAGGAAGCTGAAGAAAAAAACTGGAAGAAAAAAAGGAAGAAAAGAAATGAGGAAAGATGAAGGAAGAAGATGAAAAAAGAAGAAAACAAGAAAAGAAGAAAGGAAAGATGAGAAGAAGGAAAATGATGTAAAGAAAACGCCCGTTCCATGCAGGGAATATGAAATGCAAAATTACAGCGCAACCAAGACAAGACAAGACAAGACGAGACCAAAAATAAAATTGGCAGCTAATGCCCGCCAAAACTTCGCTCGCTGTCCATGCTTGTTTTTGACGATGCCGGCGCGGAGGAGGAGGAGGACGACGAGGACGAGGATGTCGACAGCGACCGCTGCTGCTTGTAGGTGGCGGTGGCGGCGGTGGTGGTAGCGGCGGCGGCGGCGGCATAGTAGCCGGGCGCCAGCGACTGGTCCAGAGAGGGTGCGCCGACGGCAGCAGCAGCAGCAGCAGCAGCAGAGGGCGACGCAGGCGACGCGGCCGTGTCGTGTGCTTGGCGCCACGAGGCGTAGATTTGCTTGCACAAGTGTGCCGACATTGTGTAGGTGGGCGACATTGTGTGGTGGTGGTGGTGGTGGGAGTTGAGTTGGAGTTGAAAGGGAGTTGTTTGTCGATGTGAAGCTGTTTCGAGCTGGATCGAGTTGTTTTTTGTTTGTGGGAGAAATCAAAGATGGACAGTGGCCGAGTGGTGGGACGGTGACAGTTAAAATTGTCGAGGAGTACTGAGTAGTGATCAGGGAGATTGTCGAGGAGAAAAGTGCTCAAAAAGGAGAGAGCAATAGCGACGTCGTCAAACAGACAAGGCCAACGCGTTTGTCATGGGCGCGTGTTTCTTATAAATGGCGAGGGACAGGTACGAGTCCTAGGGCTACGACGAGTACAATAGAGCTCCTCCACCACACCACGCCAGTTTGCCATGCGACTGGGCCTGCCACGGAGCTTGCACGTACCGAGCAAGCAACGAGCGGTTGAGAGAACTGATAAAAACAGCCGATTTGCACCCATTGCACCCATTTGCACGGCGCCTGCACAACAAGGAGGACCAGGACCCACCGGCTATTTATCGCCGCTGAATGCTGCCCCGCCGAGGGGGAAAACGCCTTGTAAGTGGAACGACACTAGGGCCCGAGTGGCATGATCCGGTACATTGTTTGCCCTGATGGTCGCAGTTGCCTGCCGTGGATGGGTTGGGTTGGGGAAGGGGGGGGGGGGGGGGGGGGGGGGGGGGGGGGCACGGGGTTGAATGTCAATTTTTTTCAAGAGGACGGGGGACGTTCCTCTATAAATGACACTCTCTTAA